>BQNB010014468.1:0-28617 GCA_026074375.1 Tanacetum coccineum
TCTTCATACCACCTTATCCCTAATATGGTTGATCTCTCTTAAGGTGTTTTAATTGCATGTAATATACTCTTAGTGGCCTTGTAATAGTCTTTATACTACCTTACTTGTACGTTGCCTTAAAGGAATATTACATAGACGGCGGGTTCGTGTAATTCGTTCATGACTTAGGAAATACTTACGCAGATCATCACAAGGGTGATAAAGCAACAGGATTAGGAGAAGCAAACTAAGGAGTAGTGCATAATTAAGTAAATACGTTCGTTTATCATATTTATAATTAGTTTAATTAATTAAAACCAAACCATGATATTTACCTGCTTTCATAAAAATATAAAAATACAAAAAGAATCCTCTCTCAACCCCGTAGACCTTTGTTAGATTATGTTCGAGCCTTCCCAACCTATTCCCCTAGAGAACGATAACAACCCCCGAGTCTTGCCTATACTACACTACAACGGTTAGGTACACTGCCTAGGGAGTTGTAAAACTTTTTTTTGAAGTCCTACAACGACCGAACACATCAGTGGGTTATCGGCACTTAGGCTAATCCGTAATCATGTAAAAAGTACTTGTGTCCAATGTAAAAACAAGATTGTATCTCACCCTGAGATTTGTAAAACATTCGTAAAAACAAGTAAAAGCGAGGCTATGAAACTCACCTTTAGCAAAGTATTGATTTCGTGAATAATCAACAAGAATGAGACGAACAACAACTCCTAACGCAACCTATGTAAATGATGATGCGCTTTAGGTGCATGAATGATAGCATGAAATGATGCAAATGGCGGTTTATAATACTTGTATACATCACTCGTACATGCTTGCGTTTGAATTATATAAAAATTATATAGTTATATTAAGTTTTGCCAAAAATACAACTTTTGAAGTTTATAAATTAAGTTGTTGCTAAATATTTAACGTGGCGTAACTTCTTCGTTTCTTATTTGTTTTTAATGATCCACATATCCACAAAAAGGTATTTAAATATATTTTCCATTTTTCAACCCTTTGGTTACCCAACCCGACACAAACTACTCGAAATACCCCAAAAACTATTTTTGACAGCAAGTATTCATTTTCTATACTACCAATTTATTTCTCTAACAATCCACCAACACTTTCTCTAACATATTCCCTCCCACCAATGTTTCATCTATTTAAAATATCCACAAATCACCATAAATCCTAACTATTAATTACTCGTAAAACCATAACACTTCCACAAGTCTCATTATGTATAAGTAGATTGCAACTAAAACATAACACAAGCATAAACGTGACACTTTTGTAAAAATTTATGTTTATAACCTAACAATGAGTATAAAGCTTGAACCTTTTTACATAAAATTCACTTATAAATGACTAACAAGTATAAAGATTAAATCTTTTTATAATATATACGTTTGTAAATCAATAAAAGGTATAAAGATTGAAACTTTATGTATAAAAACTCTTATATAAACGTTTTTATGTGTTGTTTGATGAAAATAGCATGTACGGTGATGACTTGATGCATAAAAATGATGTAGATGATGAAGATATATGAAAAAGATAAAGACACTTTCAAGAGTAGAAGAAAGTGGATGAAAGTATGATGAAACCCAAAAATATATAACCTGAATCGATCTACGAACAACCCGAATAAACCAACAAACACGCTTCTAACACGAACACGAACCAAAATCTTGAAGATCAAAGAGAAACAAACACCCTTATGGTGTTGTTGGGGGCGGACGAACAAGAGAGGGAGAAAGGAAGAAAGAAGGAAAATTTTCTAGCTTTTTGGTATGTGTGAAATAATGAGGTGAACGCCTCTTTTTATAGCCATAAGGTAAGGAAAAATATCTAGATATTTTCTCCTAGGTTGTGTGGTTCAAACCTTGTGCTAGACAAAATGGAAAAATTTTAGAAAAGGTGTCAGGGAATATTTAAACCACCAAATCAAAAAGGACTAAAAGGTGTGTTTGTGTGGTATGTTTCGACAGACCAAGGGAGAAGGGGTTAGTGGGATTTTTAATTTTTGTTATTTTATTAAGGTGATAATTATCTAGATATTTTGGTGATGGGTGGAACATGAATATGCATGCATGCACTATAAGATGCACATGATACTATTTTACGTAACCCGTAAAATATACGCTTGCGATAAATATAAAAATGTATTCGTAAAATCATAATACATAAATTATAAGTAGACTAAACTTAGTATAAAGTCGGAACACGTCCGAAGATGTAACTGCTGAAAACGCGGGATAACCTCCCGGTTATACGTTTAAATTAACCATGTAAACGTAAAAAGTGAAAAGTCACAATTAATAGTAAAATATTAATTGGTAAAAAATTGCCAGTTGTCACATTTACTAATACATTTGTAAAGTACATTACAACAGGCAATAGGTCTGAAATCAGTTACCTTGCTAGGACTTTGAACTTTAGGGATCAAAGATACAAGAGTAGCATTAAGTTCTCCCAACATTTTACCAGAGAAGAAGAATTCCTTAACAGCTTTGCAAACATCAATACCAATTATATCTCAAGATTTTCTAAAGAAAGATAAAGTAAATCCATCAGGCCCAGGTGCTTTAAAGTCACCAATATCAAATAAAGCACATTTGATTTCAGCATCAAAAATATCAGCAATCATTCTTTCAGCAACATCATTACTTATTCTTCTTTGAAACAGGTTCTCACTAGGCTCAATGTCATCCACGGGATGATTAGTCCCTATGAATGATTCAAAATGCTTCAAAAATAACTGAGGGATTTAATCTCTTTCATATTTATTGCCCGAATCATCACTTAAGCTCATCACTTTACTTCTATTGCATCTTTCCTTCAAGATTTTATGGAAAAAACTAATGTTCATATCTCCTTCACTTAGCCACTTGATTTTAGCCTGCTGATATAAAAACTTTTCTTCATCAACTTCAGCTTCATAAAATTCTTCCACAAGCTTAGATTTAGTATCTCTCATACTTTGATTATGAGGATCAACATCAATTTCAGTTTGTACTTTTTGAAGTTGACTTTTCAGGCATTCAACTATTTTGAATAAATTCCCTTTGCACCATCCCAACTTATTAAGAGGAGACTTCATATTCTTTATTTTTTAAACAACTTGATACATATAGTAGCCTTGTATATTTTGATTCCATTTCTCCTTGACATTGTTAAAAACTCATGTTTTTCAGTAAGGTAATTAGAGAATCTAAAAGCTTTAATTTTCTTTTTTATACTTGTTGGAATACATAAAACAGATGGAGTATGATCTGAGATAATGTAAGGAAGAAACTTAGCATGAGCTTGAGGAAATTACTTGATGAAGTCTTCATTAGACATAACCATGTCCATCTTTTTAAGGATTCCAGTCCAATTTCTAGCTTTAGCTTTATGAAGATTTTAAGTCCATGTAAAATTAAGGCTTGATCTACAGATGTCTTCCACTTCAATCTTGTTTAAACAATCTTGAAAGTCCACCATATCAAAGGTCATAAGAGAGCTACCACAGGAATGCTCATTGGGCTGAAGAGTAACATTCATATCCCCTGCTATACACCAAGGCTTTCCATTCACATACATACTATCATTAACTAAATCTCTTCATATCTTTCTTCTTTCTATGCCTTCATTAGTAGCATACACAAATGTATAGAAACACTTAAACTGGAACTTAGCTACACTAATGACACCGATTCGGTATCCTATCCCACCACAATTATGCATCCTTTGATATATTCTTGCATATTAGACACCCATTCCTGTCTTTGAAAAACTTTATCACAAGCTTTTTGAAGTTTTTACTCTTAAGTCTTGTCTCCATAATAACATACACTCTTAATTATTCACTTCCCATTAAATTCACAACCTCTTTTTGTTTTTCAAAGGTATTCATTCCTCTTATATTCCATACTCCTATTTTATACTCCATATGAATATTCACTAAGAACTCTCCCTCAATACCATATCTCTTGTTGTACCATTGTTAATATCAAATACATCTTTAAAATCTATTGTTTCATTCTTTTCCTTCGGTCTATATTCTTCCTATTTATCTTTAAAATATTTTATCATGTCCTTAGACCAAGACATAGCCTCATTGAGATTAGGCTGGATTTTATTATTCAGATACTTATCAATAATCATTATATCCTTTAGTTTTCTCAAATTTTGATCATTATCCTTAGGATGTGAGTCAAGGAATGAGTATTTGTTTGTAATTTTCTTCGGATCCTCAACTACTTTCTCTTTCACATGTCATTTGTTGCTTTTCACATTATTAGCATCCTTATTCTTCTCAATGATATTTGCATCTACTTGTCTTCTCCTATATTCCTACCTTTTATTCTCATGTACATTTATTCTCCAATCACTATTGTTCTGTCTTAGATTGTTTGTGTTACTTCTATCATTTGGAAATTTTCTAACATTATTATTATCGTTCTTATAAATTTTCCTTCTCCTCTGCATCATAAACTTAGTGTCTTTGTCTTGCCTATCATTGATGTATTCCTCCACATTCCCATTCACCTTTTCAGAATTATGTGTTCCCCTCTTTACCATTAATTACAACCATTCCTTCTTTACATTGTTTAGTATCATGGCCAAATACTTTGCATTGACTATAAACTGGAGGCTTCCAGTCATACATCATTTGAACTTTTTTGCTTCCTTTAACATTATTGCTTTAATCTATGTATCGGATCTTAATTTATTTCTTAAACTCCTTTGCAACTTCCATTTCCACAAGTACTCTAGCATATTCAAGGTTTCCTATGCCCTTATGACACATATTTGAAGTTTCCCTAAACTGCTAGCCAAAGCACTAATTCCTTCCAAACACCATGCTTCATTAGGCAGATTAACAATTTTAACCCAAACAAGCATTTTCTTTGGCTCAACTTTTTGCATTCCTATCTCAGAATTCCATGTTTGTAGAAACAATGGCTTGTTTTTTACCATCCAAGGCCCTTTGGTTAACACAACATTCAATCCTTCATTATCTCTAAACTTAAACATATGGCTCCTATGAAACATTCTTATTTCCATCATTCTTTTTTGATCCATTTTCCTTTTCAAGTTTTTGAGGAACTTTTTGTTGCCGCTTAATCCTCATACAAGAATTAGGGTTCATACAAAATTGGGGAAAACTGAAACAATCATAAAATTGGAGAAATTAAACACTAAGGGGACGTTTGGTACGGTGGAATGGAAAGTAGAGAAATGGAACAAAAGAGCATTCTCGTGTTTGTTTGTACTTGAGAATGAAATTGGTGAATCAATATGGATTTCCATTCCATTCTCAGCATTCTCTTAAAATAGTGAAGAAAGGAGAGAATTGGTGAACAAAAGGTAAGACTTCTATGATTGATTCTCTCGTTCAGTACTCATTATCAACGTTTTTGTTTTAAACTTTATTATTCAAATGTTCATATCATTATTTTACTGTTTGAGTTTCTTCAAATTTTGTCACAACTAGGGATGTTAATCGGGTTACCCGATCGGGTTCGGGCCAAGCCGGGTTGAGGGTAAAAATTTCACCCGAACCCGACTGTATTTGAACTCGGGTTACTCGGGTTTGGTAAATTCGGGTTGGGTCAACTCGGGTTCGGTTCAACTCGGATCGGGTCAACCCAAATCTAAGCAAACTGACAAAAAAATCTTTTTTATCTTTTTAATAGAAAATCTATAAATTAATATTAAAAAATAAAAAACAATCTTTATTCGGGTTAATCGGGTTGACCCGAACCCGAGTTAGCTAAAACATTTTAACCCGATACCCGACCGTATTTAGAACTCGGTTAGTCGGGTTGACCCGAATAAGATTTTTGACCCAAGTTACCCAACCCAAATAGGCTTATTCGGGTTCGTGTTCAAGTCGGGTCGACTTCTTTATGTAATTGAATGTTCGGGTTCAGGTCGGATTGACCCGAATAAGATTTATGTAATTAAATTGAATGTTTAAAAGAAAATATTAAATGATAATTGATGTGATGTCGTTGTATGGTATATTTAAGATGATTCAAGTTTTAAATTTATATTTTGCCGACTAAACCAAAAACAACACTTTAACGGGCAGTGTACCCGATCGGTAGTAGTTTCATGGTAAGTAGGGTGTCGAACACTTGAAGTGAGGTTAAATCTATCAATTTAATTAATATCTTAGTTATCTAATCTATGTTAATTCTATTCTATTCTAAACCTATGTTAAACCTATGTCAGTCTAAATCCTAATTCTAACGGGAAAAGGGGGTTTTCAGCCTGAGAGACTGGCACGGTTTGGTTGGGTGTCTATATCAATTCTAAGGAAAACTGTTACACCACGCTAGCTAATTAACAAAGATAAAAGATCGGTCGAACCTTATATAGAAAAACTTTATTAAGCCATTATTATCTGATTATGAAACGTGGTTTGTTATTTAGTGATGGATTTTTCTCTCGAGATTGGCATATCATTCGTAAACCGACTAAGGGTACATCATCCTAAGACCTAGACACTATAATTTCTGTCATAATTAAGCGTTCTGCATAAAGCATCCTTATTTGCTAATTATAATCTATCTTAGGGATTAAAGCAATGGTGGGGGGGGCGGGGGGGGGGCTGATCTTGTTAACCTCTGCTCTAGAGACTTTACCATTACCGCTTAATGGCAATTTATACACTAGTGTACATTGTCCAAATATCCAATGGAATCAGAACGTTACTTGTTGAATTATCTAGTTCACCATGCTAGTCAACACGATCAATACAAAACCGCATTGGCAAACTATCCAATTAACTGTTTAGCCCGAAGCGTATCCTAGCACAGACTCTAGAAGGTACCAAAATTTATGTAATTATGATTTCTAGATGTATAGATTACGATATGGAGAAGCTTTAGATCCCATACTCTAAGTATGCTTGGTCCGATTCACTGATCTAGTTTGAATGATCAGGTCGATACTAAAGCGCTGTTAAAACAACTATTATATTGATAAACATATAAAAAGCACTCACGATAAAATCAATAAATCAAGACAAACAATATACAAACATTAAGATCTTCATAGTAATGGCTAATACCCAAAGGTATTAGTCTTAAAGTCATAATAAATACATAGAGAAGATTATTTTAGCCAAGGTAAACTAACGAGTTAACGAATGATACCAAAAATTGAACGATTTTCTAAAGTATATGATATTACATGTTTTGGTCTCCTATGGAAATTGATAACTTTGCTCGGACCTTTCTGCTCTTTTTTTCTCTTCTAAAATCGACTTTGTGGTTGTAGGTATCAGAGGAATATGATTTAGCACATTAAAAATCGTTTTTAGGTTTTCTATTTATAATGGTCTGGGATGTCGTTGGTACGGCGATCAGAGTTGGTTACAGCGTATTTGGGGATTTCGTGGAGTATGGACACGCTTTGATATCTTCCAGAATATTATATTGATTCCATATTTTGAATACGGCGTATTGAGTTTCTCTGGATACGGCGTATTGATCTTTATTCTTCTATGGTCTTTGGTGAGTGCTAGCACGATACATTGTGTCTCCTTGATGGATACGGCGTTATTGGTCTTTAGAATGGTTATCTTTCAAATAATATCTTATTTAAGCCTCCAAAATTGCGTGCCTTTTGCTATCTTTCACCATTTACTCTATAATTACTGCAATCGTCAAATAATAATTGATTAATAAGTAACATTCTTTGCAACTTAACTATACAAAATGGGTTAATTAACATGGATAATGATGCCTATAAAATAGTCGTTATTTGATGTCTTCAAATTATCCCCACCTTGAATCATACTTGTCCTCAAGTGACCTTTAGAAAGTTTATTAAAATGTAATCCCTAAGGATATTTCGTTTAAAGCACTTTTACGATCTAGTACAAGTACACAACCAAAAACCTCACGAAATAGGAAAGATAAAAACACTCTCAAATCATCAACTTAATCTATGTCTTTCTCGTTACATGTAACTATTTCGCTCAAATTGCTCGGTCGTGTAAGAGTATCTAATTCATAAGTTGGCAAGGATACTCTTCACACCACTAAAGTAAGGAGTAACAAGTTTATAAAGGTTAAATATGGGTTTTTTAAATATGGGTTTTTGTATGGAAAGGCGTACGGTTTGATCATTCTACAATCTTTCACCAGAAGTACCACTCCAACAAGGCAGCTGAAGCACACATACACACCCGGAACGCCAGGATAGACATGTGTGTTCGATCACATCCCCATTCGAATTTAACCAACAGTTAGGATGAAGAATGATATAGGGTAGGAACCTTCTAACTTTCACCAAAAGTCATAAACCAATGAGGTACAAGACATGCATACATGGCCGTAACGACGGAATAGACATGCATGTTTGTATGGATCCTCATTCGCGTAAAACCAGCGGCTAATCATCAGGTGAGAGGGAAGTAAATTGTTGTTAAATAAAAATCAAGAAACAAATAGATTAAGACTTAAGATACAAGTTGCTAGACACTTATTTCCCGACCATTACCATGATAAAGACACAACTATTTACAACGTCTTGATCATCGATCAAAAACAACAACCTAAGTTGGCGTTCCCGTAACGGTCAACTTCCCAATCTTCCCAAAACTTTACATACTCTACAAGGCAAGTGGCGATATCTTCCACTTTGTACAATACTCTACATCGTTGATTTTTTAGATGTATCAACGAATAATCGATCCTTCGTGTAATTCCTTCGGTAGTTGCGAAACGATTATCTTTAAACTTTCTTTCTCTTTTTGTATTTTTCTCATTTTTTTGATTTTTTTTTGCTAACTATACTTCAAATCTCGGTGTAGTTTCACCATCTTCACGATCATAATAATTCCGGATAATTTCTTTGATAGTTCCTTCGTCTTCGGATTCACCAATAATTGTGACGGTAGTAAAATCACATGAGATTTGACTACTAATATACATTTCCATTTTCAATGCGCAAATTTCCAACCGCACCAAAGATAGAAAATGACACAAGACTCGGGAAATACAAACTTTACACTTTAAGCAACTAGCAACTGTAAATTAAACTTAATGTAATAGGGTAGGTTAAGGTGTAAGGGTGTAACGAAACAAATAGTTGGTGTAATTCCTAAACGATTGGCTCTACGGTTTGTTCTAGTGGATCATCACTCTAAAGATGAGAGTGGAAAAAGGTTTAAACGGGAGGTTAGCTAACCGGTGTAGTTAGTGTGGTCTCGAGTGATATACCAAGCCAAGTTCTAAAGTCTACAACATCACCGGCACACTCATATTTTGTGGAATTTGGGTAAACATTTGGAAAAGGAAAGGTTAAATCCTCACAATATCTATCAAGGGTTATTGTGTGCGGGTTATGTATCTAGTAATTTCATAAAAGTATGCTTGAAAAAAAAATTGAGCATAATTTAAGCATTTTAATGTGAAAATTAGGACAATTAAACATTCTAATTCCATCCCCCACTTGAATTATACAACGTCCTCGTTATATATATAAAACATTAAATACGGGAATTTAAAAAGAATTAGAATGAGAAACTCCCCTGATATTTGCTCGGTAGATTCTCTAAGTTGCGTATATGAGCAAGATTGTGTGCTGAAAAAGCGTCTGAATCCTAGCACACACATAGAATTCTAGAAAATATGCATTCCATCAACTTCATCGATATTTCTTTCTCGAGGTCCTGTATAAAATATAGGAAGAACAAGTGCATTCCTATCTTGGTACCTACGGTTAATTTAAACTAAACTAAACAAACTAATTACGGGTCACACTGGTGGATGCAGCGTATCAGTTTAGTGAATACGCCGTATTCAAAATCTGACAATAATGTTTTTAAAGTGAAATAAAATAAAGACTGATAACGTTCAGACAATCAATACGCCGTATGGTATGGAGCGGATATGCCGTATTGATGTCTAGGAAGACAGACTTGATAAAATTAAATAACATTCCGTCTTGTCTCCCGGAAAGCACTTTTGTTTACAACGAAGTCTTTAAGTTAGACTTTTCTTTAGCTTCCTTTTGCTTGAAATTATCTCCATTCTTGCATTTGTTGTTAATATCCTGCTTGGTTTTGTAATATGAACTACGTTGCTGAACTTACTGACAGGCTTTGTTCTAGAATGCACAAACAAACTAAAAAGTCATATCATGACATATACATTCAAAATGATAAAACCTGTTTTAGTGTTAGATACATCAAGATATGAATAATAATAATAAATGTACAGATAGATAAGAAGTAAGAAGGATCATGAGTCTGGCTGCTGTGGGTCCTGCTGAGCTGTTGGCCTCGCCAGTCCTCTGTCTGACGCGCCTCTGGTAGGACATATGGGTCTGAGAATATGGTGTATAGGTAACTCCTGTCCTGTCCATCATCCGTCCTAGTCCAGTGGTAACCCATGTACTAAATCTGGAAAAATCATGAGCCATCGCATCAATCACCTTGCGCTGCTCAGTCAATGCCCCACGTATCTCATGCACGTCCTCCTCTAGTCTGGCCATCCTCTGAGGCATGGTCCTGGCAAGAGCTGGTGGTGGCGGAGGTGGCTGCTAAGGTGCCTGTACGGGTGCCAGAATAGCCTGGTCACCCTCGTCAACAGCAGGAGTATCCTCAGCTACAGCAGGGGCACCAGCCGCAGCATCTGGCTGCCTCTCTGGTCCCATGGCCACCCAGGCCCAAGTATCATCAAGCTGCACACAAATATGCAGTCTAACCAACTCTGCCATGTCAATCATTGGAAGCTCAGGGGCAATAACCTTCAATCCTCCCAGATGCTCCACAGTCAGTAATCCAAAATACTAAGCCAATCGTCCCCCAATCTCTCCACCAGAAATATGCGCCTCGCTCTTCCTCCCAGCGGCAAACCTCCTCAAATATCAGGCTAACAAGTAAGGGATGTTGACCGATCCAACATCCAGCCCTCTCATGTAAAACAAATCAGTCACGGTCACCTTCTCAGGTACCTGACTCCTCCCAACAATATTGTGTGCCATCATCCTATGGCATAGTCTCAAGACCGGATCCCTGATCAAAGTGTAGGAAGGGGGAGGTCCCAAGAAATCTCCATCGGTCGAAATATCCCTCCAATAATCATGTATATCCCCCTTCCTAGGGATCATCCTCTCACTCTCACTATAGTACCTAGCAAAACCGGAGGACTCCATCTCATCCCCGGTGTGTAATCCCAATGCCAGACTAAACTGCCTCCAGCTCAGGCGCCTCCTGGCTCTACCTAACTAAAACTGAATAGTACCGGGAGCATCCAAATCAAGTAATACCTCTCCAAATCTGAGCGTGCTAAGGAACTCCAGAATAAGCTCCCAAACCAGTGGTCCCCTAGTATCAAACAACCTCCTCCAACCCTGACTAGTAAACACTACTACACCGGCCTCATCACGGTGCTCCATCACCACCTAGCAAACAATCTGTCCCTTAGAAGCTCGAGCATACCCTGAAAATCTACAACTTGTACCCTGTGTATCTCTCTAGTGTAAATCCTCTCTAACCTCGACTCAAAATCTACTATATCCGAATCAGTATACTCCATCCCCTCGTACCTAAGAAATCGGTGTCTTTGCTTACGTGGTGGAAGAGCCATATCTACAAAATCAACGAGGAAAGCACAAGAGTATAGAAATTTTAAACTTTCTGTTCTGAGAGTGGATACGGCATATCAAATGAATGAATATGCCGTATAGGGATCAGTAAGTCAATACGCCGTATTGATTTTAGTCAATACGGCGTATGGGTCTGTGATTTCAGGATCCTAATTCAACTTTTACATCTTTGTCTACTTTTGTAGACAACTCAATGGTATATTATATGATGATGAAATTGGTGTATTGTTATATGAAGAATAAAAGACGAGAAAATTAGGTTAATTCCATATTTACCTAATCCTAAAATTCTCTAAATGTCCAATTATTTATCATAATTTACAAGTGACAATGGCATTGATGTACAATGATTTTGATGCATGTTTGAGGAAATATGAAATTTTGATGTTTTTCTTAGGGAAATATGAAATTGTCTCAAAAAAATACTTAGTTTACGTGTAAATTTCTAAACCATATATAATCATTTATTTTTTATTCATTCAAATTATACCTTTTATTTAAAAAGCAAGATCGTAATCCCGAGGCGCTTTAATGAGGCCATTATAACAAAAGAGGATCCGACCCGTTTTGCTCTCTCTTTCTCTCCCACTTTCTTCATTTTCTCTCACATTCACACACAGTTCTCACACTAAGCATCATTAACAGGTGTCTGAACACGTGGTGTTTCATCTTTGTATCCAACACAGCTTCTATCTTCTTCACCTTACTCACACATACACAACACAAAAAAAACACACACACGCACCGAACATCTCTATTTTCTTTCTTGCTCGGACCTTATGAAAAACCCACCACAAATGAAAAAAAAAATATCAGCCCAACAAGATGAGGAAGAAGATGGAGGATGAGTCTCAGCTCCCAATGTTGCTTGCCAAACAAAATCGAAAAACACAAACAAAAGGTACGAAATTATTTACACAAATTTCACTCTAATTTATTTCGAATTTAACAATTATTACAACTTATACATATATAAAAATATTGCTTCATGTTGTGAATTCTGTTTAATTTATGTGGAATTGGAGTTCTTTGTTTTCAATTTTGGTTAATTTTGTTTCATTTTTTATTTTGAAATTAGGGTGTATTTAGGTTGTTTAATGGGTTTTGTTAATTCGGGTTACTATAAATTTTGAGGGTCTTTTGTAGGTCCAGTATTTATGTATTTAGGTTTAATGAAGCTTGAAAATATTGGGTATTTTGAAATTTAAGAAATTGGGCGAAACCATCTGCATAAATTATATACGTCAAAAGTATCGCAACGAGTGTGTATCTAAATTATTCATGATTAGGATTAGGCCGTGTTCGGTTTAGCTTACTTACCCGGCTTATGGCCTTATTTGAATTTCGAAAAGCCAAAAAGGTTACTTTTTAGAGCTTATGACTTTGTCAACTTGAGCTAAGCTAACCAGCCAGTCATACCATATTTACGATAGGTCACAATACGAATGTAAGGTCCTATGGCAACCAGGCCCAAGAATCATTCAGTTGCACACAAATATGCAGTCTAACCAACTCTGCCATGTTCTAATCATTGGGAAGCTCTGGGGCTTAACCTTCAATCCTCCATATGCCACGCCGTAAGTAATCCTAAATTTAAGCCCATGCATCCACAATCTCTCCCACCAGAAAATATGCGCCTCGCTTGCCTCCCAGCGGCAAACCCCTTAATATCAGGCTAACAAGTTTGGGATGTTGACCGATCCAATACATCCAGCCTCTTGTAAAACACAATCAGTCACGGTCACTTTCTAGGTACCTGTGACTCCTCCCATGAATATTGTGTGCCATTCATCCTATGGGCCATAGTCTCAAGAACCGGATCCCTGATCAAAGTGTTAGGAAAGGCGGGAATTGGTCCCAAGAAATCTCCATCGGTTGTCATGGAAATATTCCTCAATATTGTCAAAGTTATCCCCTTCCAAGGGATAATCCTCTCGACTCTCATCAATTTATAGTACCCTAGCAAAAATCCGTGAGGACTCCGTTGTCTCCCGCTGTTGTAATCCTAAATTGCCAGGATAAACTGCCTCCAGCTCAGGCGCTCCTGGCTTCCTAGCTGAAACTGTTAGTTCCGGGAGCATCTAAATCAGGTAATAATACCTCTCCTAATCTGAGGTTGCTAAGGAACTCCAGAATAAGCTCCCAAAGCAGTGGTCCCCTAGTATACAAACAACCTTCTCCACCTGACTGTAAACACTACTACACCGGCCTCATCCGGTGCTCCATCACCACCTTTTGTTTAGCAAACATATTCTGTCCTTAGAAGATCGAGCTACCTGAAAATCCACAACCTGTACCTGTGTATCTCTTAGTGTTAAGATCTCTCTAACTCGGGACTCAAAATCTGCTATAATCCGAAATTCGTATACTCCAACCCCTGTACTAAGAAAACAGGTGTATTGTCAGATCACCCTATTATTCCTCTCCAAAACATCACCCACCACTATCCATCCCCCTCTACACTCCCAAAACCCCAAACATAACATCTATATTAACTCAACACCCCCACCATCGCACTCTAAATTTAAACCTAAAATAACCACCTCAACAATAAATAATACACAACTTTAACATTACATATCAAACTTCACCACAAAACAACCACATATACAAACCAAACCATAACTCTAAATATATAAAACCCAAATTATACCCACCACTCTAACCTCCTCCTACAACCAAAAAATATTCACCTCTCACAATCTACATCCTCCATCCCCCTCCTTTTTAAACCCAACAAACCCCAATACCCCAAACAACCCCAACACACCAAATACACAAAACACCTTTTTACCCATATACCACAAATTCAACCACACATATCAAACCAACCCACACCCCCAACCCCATAAATAACCATACCACACCAGTCAAGAGTGTATAAGCATCAGTCAAATAGATGTGATCTTTATCATTCTCTCCAACAACCCTAACTCCAACTCTCCCTCCTTATCATAACCCCAACTCCCAACACCACTATCACAACACTCCAACAAATATCACAAAAAAATATAATTTACTATATATATAAATATTTAATTAATAACCACATAAACTGTCTAAAATCACATGTTTAAACCCCCCAACTCACATACTAAAATCAAATTAACCACCTCCTACAAATTTACAAAATAATACAAATACAACAAATTACAAAAATCCCCCTATCACCTCCTATTTAAAACTCCTGATAGCCACCTACACAAAAAACAATAGCTATCTCACCATCAACACCCCTAAGAGAGACACTCGTGTGTCTCCAATCTCCGCATGGTGCTAAATTACACTAACATCGTCCCCCAGAATATAATAACGCAATATCTGACATTCACCACCATATCCTCCTACAAAATACTATACCATAATCCTCGGCACTGCCCACTACAACCGCCTCCATAACACTCCCACCATACTCCAACATCCAACTCACCTATCGAGCATCTTCCTATTGTGTACCAACCTAAGTATGTCACTACCACACCAACTCTACCTCTACCCCCTACACACTGCATAAACTCACTATTTAACCCGCCTATCCTCTCTCGTCCCTATCGCCTACATACTCTACACAAGAAACTATAACTATAGATTATATAATATCACACTACCCAATAAAAATCTACCCTATCCCCCTATCCCATCTCAACCTCCCAACTCAACCCCTAACACTCACCCCCTCTCCCCACAACCCCCACCCAATCCCTTAAAAACCATAACACTTCCCCCCCCACATTCCCCCCAAACACAAACAATCTATTTCCCTCACCAATCCTCTATTACCCTTATATAAAACCTGTGTGTATCATCCAAGTAGACGTTCACAAACCAATGATAACCCAAACCCTATTACCTAGCACACAACACACGCTCAGAAATCAGTCCTACAAACTATTAAAACTCTCTAAGAGACATCCCATATACCACACTCCACCTGTAACTGAATCTCACAGTGAGATGTGTGCCAGATAGTTGTATCCAAGTAGACACAAGAACATAAATACTTCTCACATAACTGCAAAGAACGTGATAACCAAACTCTATCTAACTCACTCAACAGTCAGCTGTGCCATAATAGCAGGAGAATCAGATCATCCTGAGAATCGCCTAACCACTACCCTGTGATAAAGATAGATAGAATGTGAGAGAGAGAAGACATGTCGACTCCTACCTCCACAATTAATCATAATTGATACTAGTGATGAGATGTGTATAAGTTTACTTAAGTATCTGATATGACAATGATTCACACTTTGCTGAAACTCTAAATCTTGATCGCTCGTGTCGTGTACACTAGTAAGATAGCACACACAATAAAAAATACAAAGCCTAAAATGAGACCAACAATATCACCAATCGTACCACGCCAATGTAGAATGCTCAAAAGCGTGTGTCAGATTGTGTGTGACATGTTTAAGTTCTAAAGAGACTCTCTAAAAGTGCACATCAAATCAGATATCATTCAATTCTATAATATACTAAGTGAGTGTCACCATACTAATGTTGTCAAGACAATATCATTTTATATAAGAGACTGTTCTCATGGTTTTAGTACAAGCGAATAGTATATTGTGTAAGATAGAATGTCACAGTTCCTCACAACAGGATAGCTAGGATATTAGATCTCGACCTCTTGTTGTAAAAGAACGTTCCTCGAATCAGTGTATTTTAGTTGAGCTAAATGGAACAAAAACTTATCTGTTGTGATTTAATTATTTCAAATGATGATTAATGTATGGTTGATGCTCTCTAGATTTGATTTTGTCTCATATGTGACATAGAGCGGATACTCGCGACAGTTTTGATGACCTGTGTCTGGACAGTAGCAGCGCGATGTGCCACGTCGATCTGAACGAACAGTGATCAAGAAATTCTATCATCAACCATTGATCTTACCATCTATGCATGGCAGAGTTGCCACGATAATAATTAATGGCTATCAGTGTGTTGTGTGTCACGTCTTTACCTGTTCACGCGCGTGTGTCATGTAGACTCGCGAGTCTGTAGTTGGTTCTATCATGAATGTGAAGTTCGCGTTTGGATGTTGGAGATCACTCGCATCTTGCTCTAGAAATATAGAGAATATTATCGAGTATGCAGTGAATCTAATAGTCATAGAAATTAGTAAGTGCTCTCTAGAAAAATCACTAAGCTATCTGTGTGAAAAGGTGTTAGAGACTTGATAGAAGCTCCAGTGTCACAGCTCGCCGGAAAAGATAGAAACATCTAATGAAGTCTAAGTAAATAGGTATATGAGCACTAGAGTTAAATATGTTGAATTGACTTAACTCGTAATAGAGTGCTGTAGATTCGTATGTATCTAATCGATTAATATACTACAAATGGTCAAATGAATCTGAAACTAGAATGCGCTCAGAGATTTAATGAATCGATCTACTGTCCTATTCGTCGCACCAGTGAGACTAGGCCTCGCGCAGTATATACGCGTTACTGAACGAGATTTGTGTAATGGTCGTTTAGGTATTAGGGTATGTTTAGGATGGTATGTCGTCTCGATGTTTGCAAGAAAGATTCTAGTGTGTTATTTGTATGTGAGACGTAATTAAGCCAAAACAACATCTTTAATACGAGGCAGTGTAGCACAAATCTGGTAGTAGTTTGTGCGGTAAATATGTTGAGGGTGTCGATAACACTTGAAAGCGGGGTTAAATCGTATCTCATTTAATTAATATATTGGTTATCTATTTCATATGTTTTATTCTATTATTGTTCTAAAACTTAATGTTTATACTATGTCTGATTTAAATCCTAATTTAACGAGAAAGGAGGGTTTTTAGGACCCTGAGAGACTGGCACGTGTTTTGGTTGGGTTCATGTCTATAATCTCTCATTTCGCAAGGCAATTTTTACCCACGTAGTTTAATTAACAAAAGATTAAATGAGTCAAAATGTCTCGAACTCTAGTTTATTATAAGATAATTGTATTTAACGCCAGTATCACTCCGATTAGACGTTGGGTTTGTTATATTTTAGTGTAATGACATTTCTTCTCGCTCTCGAAGTTGATATTGTGGAATATCCTTGTTTTGTAACTTATAAGGACTTGGGCTGTTACATCTCCATTATGACATTGACATAAGTAATTTTTGTCACAATTAAACGAGTTTTTCTCGATAAAGCTAATCATTTATGTGATGATGTAATAATCTATCTTAGGAGAATTTAAAAGTTATGGTGATGTTATTTTAAACCATAGCCTCTTTAGAGACTTTACCCGCTTACCTCGCTTAATGGTTATTATTACACATAAGTAGTCCACTTGACTAACGTATCCGCAGTGGATCAATTAGAAACGGTTAATTGTTGAAGTGTATCTCAGGGGACTGTTGTCTATCGACGATATTATATAAAACCGGTTGAGCAAATATCATAATTACTCGTTAAGCCGAAGGGTTATTCTGTTTTGACGCAATGTCTTTAGAAGGATACAATTATTTGTGTAAAATATGAATCTAGAGGTATAGATTACTATATTGTGAGAGCTATCCCGGGACTCTAGATCTGCTGTGTTCCGCGTTCACTAGATCCACAGTGAATGATTAGGTCGCATATACAATAAGTCGCAGTAAACATATAAAGTATTAAATTGATAAACTAAAAAAGAGAACTCTAATGATAAAATAAGAAATCAAGATAAACTATTATCCTCGCAAACATTCAGTATATTCATAAAATTATGGCTAGAATACCCGGAACGGAAAATGTTTTATTATGACCTTTATCTCATTCGTCATTAATTAATACAAGAGCAATTATTATAGCCAATGGTAAGAGAATTCTAACCGAGTTAACGACTGATGTCCCAATCAACTTGATCAATAAACCGTTGGCAATATCCAATTAACTAGTTAAGCCCGAAGCGTATCCTAGACACAGACTTAGAAGGACAATATTTGTGTAACTATGATTCTAGAGGTATAGATTACTATATGGAGAGCTATCCCGGACTCTAGATCTGCTTGTTCCACTTCACTAGATCCAGTTGAATGATAGGTCGCATACAAAAGCGCGTAATAATGGCTAATACCCGAAGGTATTAGCCTTCAAACGTCATAATAATACAAGAGCAATTATTTAGCCAAGGTAAACTAACCGAGTTAACGACTGATGCCAAAAACTGAACGATTACTAAAGTATATGGAATTACATGTTGTCTCCTATGGAATTGATAACTTTGCTCGACCTCTTCTGCTCTTTTTCTCTTCTAAAAATCGACTTTTGTGGTTTAGGTATCGAGAATATGATTTAGCACACTTAAAACTCGTTTTGAGTTTTCTATTTATAAGGTTTGGAAGTCGATTGGATACGAAGTATCCAAAAGTTGGATACGGCGTATTGGGGATTTCTTGGAGTAGGGACCATGCTTGATATCTTCTAGAATATTATATTGATTCCATATCTTGAATACGGCGTATTGATTCTCACTGGATACGGCGTATTGGTCTTTAGAATAATAATCTTCAAAATATCTTCATTTAAGCTCCAGAATGCGTGTCTTTTGCTATCTTTCACCAATTACTCCATAATTACTGTAATTCTCAAATATAAACGATTAAGTAACAATTCTTTGCAATAACTATACAAAATGGGTTAATAACATGGGATAAATGATGCTATAAAATAGACGTTATTTGATGTCATCAATAATACTCTTTTATAATGATGGACAAAATAACTAAACAAGAGAATGCTCTATATTACACGCCTTCTTTATTTGTATCAAACAATGGAATCGTTATTATTTCTCCACCTCATTCACTTTCTCTACGATTCCATTCTCTTTTATGATTCCATTCTATAGCATTCCATCGTACCAAACATCCCTTAAAAATCAACAATTCAATCACAGGGATACTGATTTCTCAACAAAAACCAGATAGAACAAAATTTTCAACAAAAAAATTCAAAAGAAAAATTTGGTGCCAAAACACTAAATCTCCAATTACACATATTGAATGAGTAAAAATAGTAAAAAAATACATCCGTGAGGTCGAAATAGTTTGTAGAACAGGTTTTGATGATTTTTTTTTTGCTGTTTTAATGGTTAGATTTGATGGAATTGTGAAATTACTGTTGTAACGGTTTTTTGGCCGGAATCACCATTTTTAGAGAGAATGGGTTTTTCGAAGGTTGTTATTTTGATTTATGCATTATTGTATACTTACTTCTTTTTCTATGGCAATGTATGATGCTATTATACTGGGAGTAATTGGAGGGACATATATGCAATTTCTTCCAAAAATAAATTTCACACCATACAACGCTTCATCCACAATAACACCAACCCCTTAGCACGTGTTATCAACCATTCTCAAGCACAACTGTGACAACCGACAATTTTAGGTTTACATCTATTTATAAACTTGAACATTTTATTCCAAATAAGCAAATTTTAGACTTTACGTATAACCGGATAGGTTATCCCGCGTGCAACGAGAAACAACTTTGAACATATCCCGACTCTTGACTAAGTTTAGTCTACATGTATCTAGTTCATTTTCATTCTCATAAGCATATTTTACAACTCATTTACATACGGTTTTACAAATTTACGTAAGTCTTTCTAAACTTACATTTTCTTACATGCATGCATGCACAACTTACCCAATACCCTCACCACCTTTGTGATAACACATACACTAGTATTTATACATTCAAAAACCATTTTACCTCCCATTTTTGAACTCCAAAATTAACCCTTCCAAATGTAGAATCCCCAACATCCTCTTTCTTTTGTGCTTTCCTATTTCACCTTAAACCATGCTCTACATAAATCAAGAAAAGCAACCTTGCTTAGTTCTTTTACATTGTGTTTCCCCCTCATATTTTCCTTCACCATGACCAGATATAGATTCCCTCCACTCTCCATGCACACTCAAACTCTCTTATGTAGGTTACTAGTTACTATTTGGTGTAAAAGCCTCTTTAAACCTTGCCATCTTTACTTGCTATATGAAGAGATCACCTAACCATTCTCTTCTCACACTTAAATACACACTTTTCTCTCCTTTTTCTCTACTAAAAATGGCAGCAACCCACCAAGAACAAGGATTTTCAAGATTGTTGGTTAAGGTTACATAAAACTAGGGTTTGGTTGCATAAACTAGGGTTTGGTTGCATAAACTAGGGTTTTCTTAGTGTTCTTGGGTAATTTGTGCACTCCTAATCATCCAAATTATCACCATATCTTTGTAAGCATCTCATAATATTTATTTTCATCCATTATAATTATTTAATGCATGTTTTCATATCACCACTATATACTTGTTGTGTAAAAACTTGAATTAAACTTGTTTATGAAAACCTTAATTGTAGCAGAATTTTATATCAACCTGTACACATAAAAACACCACTTTAAATAATACTTATGCCACATTTCTTGATCTCACAACTTAATAATATGTCTTAGGTAGTTCCATTACGAATTTCATAAATTTAGCAAATGTATTACTATTTTTAGAAATCGATACAATAGAAAGTGTCCAGAACTGCACCCTAAACTTTACATGAATTTTTAAGCACCTTAAGAGTAGTTTGGAATTTTTGAACTTTTTGTATTTAAGACTTTAACTTAAACTCAGTGAGTTGAATCAACCCTAGAGGATAAAAATTGAGTGAGTATGACCAAAACAAAACCGGTAAAACATTATGTCCCCAAAACAGCTTGACCTTCGTGTCTTGTAAGGCACATATGGACTCTTTAAACTTTGATTCATGTTGTAAGGCTTACATTTTAGGGAAGATAACTCAAAAACCTTCAACCTAAGCCTTTGGATTGATTTATTTCATTAGAAAATAAAAGAGTTATGAACTCGAGAAGTTTGAAGTATTTTCTGCCACTAAAAAACTGCTCATATTTTCTAATTTTAAATACTTAGTAAACTTGCTTTAAATTACATTTTTTAACTTGGTAAACTTTAGACACAAGTATATATGGGTGATAAAAATATTTATAAAACTCACATTCATTTAGTTCACTTCATGTTGTAAACCTAAAGCGCCTTATAATTTAATTAGGTTGCGGTTAGGATACTTGTTACTTTTGAACTTGAACTACTCTGGAAATTACTTATTGCTTAATGTGAGTTTCATAGCCCTACTTTTACTTGTTTTGAAATATTTGGGGTGAAAATACATTGCTCGTTTTTACTTATGGAAATAAGTAATTTAAAATTTTATTGATTGCCTAAGTACCCGTTATCCCACACTGGCCCCACTATCATGAACTGTTAATTACTTTGTGTAAGCACGAATGATGTTAATAGATCTATTGGGGTTGACACCCCCGTCTGGGTAAGTAACGCTTACTTGACTGACGACACTAGTCAAATAGATGCATGTCATGTTGGGAAACTTTAGGTGTTCTTGGGATAGACACCTATAGGGGAAACAATACGTAATAACATGACTTTGGTTGTAGCTTTGGTGTCACGAGCTTAATGCAATATTAATACTTTTCTTATGATATTGTATGTGCTACAATAGTCATACACTCGGAAACGTTGTGGTCCACACTAACATTTTACTTAAACCTATTAATTCACTAACTGTATGTTGACATTTTAGCATGTATTTCTCAGGTTCTTAATTACTTGCATGGTTAGCACATGGAGCATCTCACTGAGTCTTTTGCGGTCTCATCATCATGAAAATTTTATGCATCACTTTAACGTTCGATGTAAACTCAAAAATCCTTTTATCGTGTTGTATCAAAACATGTCTTGTTAAACCTCTTTTATTCAATCCAACGTGTATTTTTCAAACGACTCATATAAAGGTTGCTCTTTATATTCTTATGTTTCTTTTGCTATAAAGACACCCCCTGATTACCTTCCAATGCGATATTTTAGAGGTGTGACGATAACGGTCTTTCAGGCGACTAGCTTTTTGTAATTGTTTAAGTGAGTATATTGTGGTCGTGTGGGGTATATTTATGTTTAAATGATGTATATCTGGGTTATGAAGGTGGTGGTTTTATTACACTTGTTTGATGGAGTTAGTGGTGAATAGAGAAGTTTATGTGGCGTTAAGTTGCCGACGGTGAACGCAGTCACCACAACACTCAATCTAAGGTTAATGGTGGCTAGGCTTGGATATTAATGAACATTCATGTAATGAAGGAATCAGGCAAAGTTTGAGTGGTCGAAGATTGTATATTTTATGCTACAAGTAATACATAAACTAAAAAGTTAGTTTTCGAAAAAGTTTAAATTGATGCTATAAAGGATTAATAAGACAACTCGAGTAAAAGTCACGAATAATGTTCTTATAATATTTTGAGTCTGGGTAACTTTTCTATATATCTTATTATCAGCTTATAAATACATAATCATAGTCACATGAAACGCTAATCGTTTTAGCCCTGGCTCCCAGCTCCGCTGGAGTATCATTCGAAGCAAATCTAAAACTTTAACGCAGATGACATTTCTTCTGACTATAGCGGTTAAAGCTCGTAGCGTAATTTGTAGAAGATGAAGTAAATCACACTTAGCAGCAAATCTGACTTCTTAATTGCATATTAGTAGCCAATCCATTCAGGAGAACATGTAATACATCAGCATCACGTATGCACATACTTTACACAAACAACTCATAGAAGATAGAAACTATAACCTCCAAGTCAATTAAGTCCCGGATGTTGTATACACCAAAGTCAATTAAGTCCCGCATGTACACATTTCTTCCCCCTAATTATTTCAATCTATCGAACACTTCCTTATCTTCCCCCTGATTATATTTGATGACCATCAAAATAATCATAACTTGTTTACGCACGAATATTCGATAGTAAAGTCATGTGTGAAGCATCATAAGTACGGTTTATGCATGAGAGTCAACTGCCAAATTCAATTCCAACAATCTACCCCCATCAATCTTGTGACATTATAAGAGACCTTGGTAATTCAACAAATCACTTGATTAAATTAAGGAAATGTTGTTTGTGTTTTTCAAAAACAAATTCCAAAAGAACACAATAACTACTAGATCACCTTAGCGTTGCTAGTTAACCAAAACTTAGTTGAGATCATTTATACATTAATTTTCAAATTAGTGACCTACGTTCAGCGTTGGCTTGATGTTCACACTGGTAGGATTTCCATTCATTCATTGTGAATACTTTATTTAAGTATCAATCTTGAATGTTCTGGCAATGTCACTAAGACATGCAATGTCACATAGACATATAAGTGACTCTTGTACTATTTGTATCATTGGTTTTAATACAAATGTACTTTTGTGTCCTATGTGAGATTTGATGATATGATCTCATTTGGCTCTAGACTCAATTAGTGCTTTTTGGTTTTAGTGATCGAAGGCTGGAGCAGACTGCCACCTTTTTAATATCAACATTCTCGAAGTGAGAAGTCGATAGATCACGTGTTTAATCTCTGTGAGAATAAAACAAGATTCTTTTGAGAGAAACTTGAGTAGCTGGGAAGGGTTGTGCATTGCATCACTGGGTCCATGACGTCTTTCTTCAATACCAGGAATCAACGTATGAAATCTAATAGCATATGTATTGACCCGGTTTCTGCCTATGTGCATGTGGAGGGCTTCTTTCTTTTCACCATTTACATAAGTTTTCTTTTACATTCTTCAACCCCTTCAATGTCCACCAAGATGTCATTACTATCATCATGTTGTGATTGTTCTGATGATAGCTCATGCCTTAGTTGACATTATTCACATTCACATTCAACTCCATCTTACTTAAGGACTTCTATTCTATCTATGGAATATCCCTTGGTAGATCCCTCCGGTTCTGGTTGGATCATAAAATAATACCTAACCTTACCACCTTATTCTCTCTTTGATCATCGTGAGGTAGTTGGTTGTTTGGTATTAAGATCAAAACCATAAAACCTTTTTGTGGAAAACTAGAATGGGGGTTGAATAGTTTACTGCTTTTTAATTTAATGTATGGTTTGTTTATAAAAACTTAGATTCGCTTATGTTGAAGTCATATGTTGCACAATTATGTGTAACAATACAACTATATGAAATAAGTGATAACAAAAACATATGAAATGAATATGAAGACAGAGTTGAGTGTTAGAAAGAATCAACCAACAAACACCAAGGATTTTATAGTGGTTCGTAAGAAGCACATCTTAGCTCTTACTCCACTCACCGAGCACCAAACTCGAGAGTTTTCTTTACTATGTCAACAAGCTCCTTTTAGGCGGAGGAAAACCGTACACAACTAAGCTTACACCGATTTACGACACTAAGCCAAATGTTCGCGTTCTAATCCCTCGCTAGACCATCTACAATACCTTTTGTATTTTGAGGACTAAAATACTAGCCGCACTATCAAGACTTCACTTTACCAAGACACTAACACGATCATCCCGATCTATCTAAAATCTTTACGATCACCACGATCTAACTAAACTTCTCTTATGATCACACAGATCTAACTAAACACTTCTATGTCGACACGATCTAACAACTCTTTATACATACATTCAAAAAATGTACACAAGAATTTAACAATATAATACAGTTGCAACTAGTTACAATTAATCATAAGGACATACACTGAAGCTTTAAATACTTCTTTTCTTCTCTTGCACTTGAGGATATAAGCTTGGATTACTTGGAAACAAAGGCTTATGATTTAATGATCAAAGGAAAGAAAGAAATGTATAAACCGATTTAGAATAGAAAGAATGTGTGTGCAAGAGGTGAGAAAAATAGTAGGGAACAGTCCAGTATTTATAGGCAAAGATGGGAGCTTTTTGTCTGGCCGACCCCCTTAGCTCATGTGTCGGCCCTCTTATCTCTAAGGGGGCCGCCCAGGCCAAGACGCTCCCTTTTTTGTTTTTTCTAGGGGAGGTGTTTTCTGGAACATTTCTAGCCATTTTTAGGTAGAAAATTTGAATTCAAAATATTTATTTTGAATAAAACATTTCTTTTAAATGTAAAAAATGTTTTGTAAAAGTTATAAAAATGTTTGTAACATTTTATAAAAAAATGTGAGGTTGAATAAAAATTCTTTTGATCATAAATGCATTAAGCATTTATTTATTCATACATTTAAGTGGTTAAATTTTCGAAATGAAAATTTACTACAAATTACTTGTTTACGTTTAATTTTACATTGAACGTTTTTACATTTTGTGATTATCGCAAAAACGTGTTGAGAGTCAGAAATATTAATAACGTTTTTAGGCATTATTTCTATCAATAATCTCCCCCTTTTTGATAATTACAAAATCTAAACTCATTAAATGTAAAATTATATTTAAGCAAGTATTTAGTGAGTTTTATTTCTATTTTTCTCTCTTTTTGTAGAATCAAAAAGGCTTCGCTGATGATTACGCGTAAAATCGACAGAATAAATGCTCTCCTTTGATGTGTAATCCCCCTCGTTCGAGGGCACCAAGGAATCAAGCTATGGAATCTTTGCTACAAAAGCAAGTTAGAAGAACAAGACAATGATTTCTAACATATAGCAAAGTACAAAGGAAAAATAATTAAACATATCAATAATGTTTGACAACTGTCAACTTATTTGTACAAACCAACCATCATAAATATATATTAAGAAAATATAAGATATAAAAGTATAAAGAAAAATCAAACAAAAGGTAATTTATTGAATCATTGAAGTTGTGTTTAAAACACAACCATACATCATGCATTCATCAAATCTAGATATTATGCTTGAAGCATAATAGTACATTCTACATAAACTGAAACTACAAAGGTCCTAATTTGCCTAGATCGATATAGGAAACCATTGGACTTAATTGCAAAAGGAGTGGGTTGGACATTTATTTGAAAACGATAAAAGGTAATCATGTAATATGCTTAGTTGGTTATTGGTGGAGAGTTTGGAGCGGAGGTGGTTGTTGGGTGGGTAGTCTTAATTGGGACTTGGATTTGGTGGTTGTGGACGATGTGAGAAGAAATTCAATCCGATTGGACGCTGTTGGATCTATTCCGGTTGACTTATCACTTCGGTTGCAGATTAAGTAGATTGGGCGGGATAGGGGATGGCCTCCTAATGCAACAATAACTCTTAAGAAAACACGTGTTAGCAAATACCAAACCCCTCGATGAGTCATCAAAACACACATCTCAGACACACTAATCCTCTCAGATCTATTCCTCCCAACCACCTCACCGCCTACCACAAAACACACACACACTACCGCTCTCTTCGACAATGGTACCAAGATTCACACATAACATAAACCCATAATTAGTAGTGACAACGATGATCTATAATCTGAAAAAAAGGCAGATGGTTTCTCTTCAATCTTTTCATCTACAAAAAAATTACGCCTGTTGCCTGAAATTGCAGGTACGAGGTTTTTGTTTGACCCATTTGACATGTTTGAACTCTTAACCCGTTTCCATGTAGCTAATTATTATAGTTGAACCATTTGGCCCGTTTGGATAGATCACAAGTGTGATCAATCCATTACCAAGTAAATGGGACGGAACCTTTAATGAATATTTTTTCATAAACTAGCGGGTCCACTTTATTAATGTCATGAATGTGATTTTTACGTGTGTTATGATGCTAACTGCAGGTACTTCCATTGGTTAGTTTACCACATACTTTGACAGACATGTAAAATAAAATGAAGAAAGGAACCATGAGAGATGCTTCTATGTTGAAACCCGCGCTAATGGAATCTGTTCCAATTATTTTCGATCATGTAGTAAAGAAGGTCTGTATTAGACTTTCAACTAAAAAAGTCATCTAATTCTATATTATTGCTTCTTTGTCTGTATTAGACTTTCAACTAAAAAAGGTCATCTAATTCTATCTTATTGTTGCTTAGTATTATGCATGGGACGAATGGGAGTAGTTTTGCTTTGCTGAATTTGGTTCTAAAAAAAATTAAAGTTAACTGTTTTCTTATATTGATTAGGAACACTAAAATTGACATATATGATGGGACCAGAGTGTGCATATCTTAGTTTAAATTTTGGAGCCAATTAATATCTACTTTGTATTTGTTGAAAAGTTTGTTTTAAATTCTATCATTTCGAAGTCGCAAAACACATAAAACCCCGCTCTCCGCAGCGGAGCGCGGGTTAAAAACCTTGTTTTGTAAATCTATTCATATAGATTCATCTTTTCTGTTAATCAATTCCACATTCGAATCTATAAACAAAACAAAAGCAGTTTTAATATTTTCCTACGAGTAAATTGCAAAAATCATCCTTGTAGTTTGTATGCGCTGTCTTTACCTTTTTAAAAGTGCAGGCGCCGTTTCAATGTAAAACCTTTGGTGCGGATTTTGTCCCTGT
Organism: Tanacetum coccineum; assembly: GCA_026074375.1. Lineage (NCBI taxonomy): Eukaryota > Viridiplantae > Streptophyta > Magnoliopsida > Asterales > Asteraceae > Tanacetum > Tanacetum coccineum. The sequence goes on from BQNB010014468.1 coordinate 27,901, forward strand.
TTCCAAATGAAATGAATCAAATAACCTAGACTTCAATGAGACTATGTCTTTCACTTTGGGCCTTTTAGTCATTTCATATTGGGTAGTGACGATATATGCACGAAGTGTGTTTTTCATTGGAACGATGCATGCACTTTCAAAAAGGTAAAGACTATGCATGCAATTTTAACATACTACAAGGACGGTTTTTGCAATTTACTCTTTTCATATGATTCCATTGAATTCAGATCCTTTTGTTTCGCATTCCACGTGTTGTTGTTCATAATGTGAAAGCTCTTTACAAAAGAAAAAAATAATAATAACGAAAATGATGAGACAAGATTGTATGAACAAGGAAAATAACTAACCCATCTGATTGTGAAAAACTGAAGCCAGCTAAATTTGAAGCTGTGACTAAAGCTTGTCTCCACTTAATCATTTTATTTGGTTCTCCCTTAAACTTGACTTGTTGTTGTTGGAATGCCATACCAAATTTTCTTTTCTGCCCTCGCACGTCGGATGGATCCACATGGTAGAACACTGGCAACACCCTCTGTCCCATCAACTTATGGCATTCCATTATTTTCACAAGTTCATCCATGCACCATGATGAGTTAGCATAATTTTCAGAAAAAACTATAACAGCAGACCTCGATTCTGTTAGCTTGACAGATAAATATTATCCAATCAATCATTAATTGTCAAATTGATTAGTCAATCAATTAGTTGTCAATCATT
>BQNB010014468.1:30312-75070 GCA_026074375.1 Tanacetum coccineum
ATTTTTGCCGGACATTTGCCACTCAGGGATGATTAGTGCCAATAGTATTGCTAGGGATGATTAGTGCCACAAACTACAAACCACAGGGATGATTTTTGTAGTTTACTCTAGTTTTTTTGTAAAATGAGTCAAACATAAAAAATAATAAAACAAATATACTTATCCAACTTTTAAAGCTCACCAAACACTTTATAATCAATGGTTACCTTTAACATTGGAAAAACCACTCTAATTAGTTGAATATGCACTACTTGCTTTTACACAGTGATTCGACTTAAAAGTACTTTAATTACACAATGAAAAAGTTATGATGACATATTAAAAGTTATCTACTTTAAAATCTTTGACATTTTAGAAAAGAAAAAAATTAAAAGTACTTTAATATTTTTTACTCATCTCTGACATGACAAGAAGAGGATGAAAAAAATACTACACATGTAGAGTTACTTGCATTAAAACCCTATTTCATATATAGTATGGTTACTTTGCCTTATTTTTGTTAATTAACATGAAATTATTATGTTGAAATGGAAATTAACATATAAAATAAAAGAGTTTGTAACCGCTTTGTATAAGTTTCAAAATACAACTCTAATAATGGAACATATCGGGTTCGATACGTTGAATGTTTGTTGCCACAAGACTAGCAAAAGTTGGATCAAGAAACAAAGTGACCAAGAGTGTTGGAATTATTAAATTATACTTGTTCATAAGTTTTCTTACATAGAAAATGTTTAAAAAAAACGTATGCAATACAATATATTTGTTTTGTAAATTTGTAAACTAGTACTTCGCAAAAGAGTCCAATCACAAGAAAAAAATGGATCCGCCTAATTTATTCGGACTCCTAAGAAATTTTTGTACTTTAATCAAAATGAAAACAAGCTTAGAAATAAATGTACAAGTTATGATACAACAACCACATAAACAAAATTATATTTTGGGTTCAGAATGAGAGGGAAAGCACCAGAATCATCAATAGCAAGACAGTTCTTACACACAAAATTCACCACTGGCATAGAAAGGGAGAAATACCACGATCATTAGACGTTGAAAGAACCACTGAATTTCAGAAAACGAACTTAAATCTGAGAATTCTTGCTTTCGACCCCTCCCTAACTGTTCTCCGAAAAAGACGTATCCAGGGGGCCAGCCAACTTATCCGCCACAAACAATATTAGGGAGCAAATCAAGGCAAACAAACGCGGAAACAACTCACACAAGGCGATATCCCCCATCCAGTCTCTTCCAAAACTAGTGATTGACCATAACCCGATACCGTTTAGAGCAATACGACAAGAAATCAAATCCAGAATGACTAAGCACTTGAACTTCCTACAAAATCGCACTCCATATGGAAACCTATACAGAACTTCTGAAAGAGAATCATCTTATCCCCATGACACTTTGGATAACACGAAACCACAAAGAATCATCTTGCGAAACGAAACGCCAAACCCACTTAAGAGGAGCGCTCGATTTAATAAGAGCGAAATAACTCGAAACCCCAAGAACCCTCTTTCTTCTTCGAGCTAACCCCTTATCCCAAGCACTCCAGGAAATTTATTTTTCTCCAACATGCTGGCACTTTAAAGAAGTTACTACGAATTGACTCCATAACCTTTAAGCACCCTTAGGAACCTAAAAAAATGGACAAGTTATAAAAGGGGAGAATGCACCGGAACTGATTTTACAAAGTAAGCCTGACCACCAATCGAAGGGTATTTCGCTTTCCATTTAGACAAACGAGATTGAAAGTGCTTTTAAAATTACACATCCCAACCTATGACGATTCATCCAAGCCCCCACCATAACCCCAAGATGAACGGAACTGGTTTCCATAATACGGTGGCAACTAAAGAAGAAAGCCATATCCCTCACTCTAGTGACCGCGAACCCCCACACCCAAAAATTTGGACTTTATTAATATAATCTGTAAATCCCGACGCTAGATGGACAACATTTAAGAATATGATAATACCTCTCAAATTATTATCAGACCATTCGCCCATAAAAAAGGCGTCATCCGCAAAAAAAAAAAAAAAAAAAAGAAAGAAAAAAAAAAAGAAAAAAAAAAAAAAAGAAAAAAACAGAAGTTTAAAAGTACTTCTAAATATTTTTACTCATCACTGACATGACAAGAAAGATAAAAAAAAATACTTACACAGTAGAGTTACCTTTGCATTAATACCAGAGATGAAAAAAATACCACACATGTAGATGTTTACTTGCATTAATACCCTATTACCCTATATAGTATGTTACTTTGCCTTATTTTTGTTAATTAACATGCAATTATTATGTTGAAATGGAAATTAACATATAAAATAAAAGAGTTTGTAACTGCTTTGTATAAGTTTCAAAATACAACTCTAATAATGGAACATATCGGGAATGTTTGTTGCCACAAGACTGGCAAAAGTTGGATCAAGAAACAAAGTGACCAAGAGTGTTGGAATTATTAAATTATACTTGTTCACAAGTTTTCTACCCAGAACATATCAAAAAAAACGTAAAAAAAAAAAACGTATACAATACAATATATTTGTTTTGTAAATTTGTAAACTAGTACTTCGCACAAGAAAATGGATCCGCCTAATTTATTCGGACTCCTAAGAAATTTTTGTACTTTAATCAAAATGAAAACAAGCTTAGAAATAAATGTACAAGTTATGATACAACCACCACATAAACAAAATTATATTTTGGGTTATCCGGTATGTATATCCGGTGATGGACCAGTCCACTCTCTCCTTCGGTTATGTGGGGTCGTTCGGTTGTTGTCCTTAACCGCTAGGCCACCTCTAATATTTGTGTTAGACTATCATGATTAAATTATTTTATCCTTTATTTTACATGGGTGAAATTCGTGTTTTCACTTTGGTCATTGTCCGCGCGTATACTATCATGATTAAATTATTTTATCCTTTATTTTACATGGGTGAAATTCGTGTTTTCACTTTGGTCATTGTCCGCGCGTATATGCCGGACAGGCTAAAAGTCCGAATGGGCCACACAAAGCCCAAGCGAACCACTCAAGCTCAATCGAATCATTCCGGACCAAGCAAGTTATTCAAGTCCGAAAGGGCCACAAGTGTCCGAACGGGTCATGAAGTTCCAAACGGGTACAGGAAGCCCAGATGTTTCCTTATCAGAAGTAACTGTTTTAATTTGTTCTGAGGATGAATTAATGATTTTATCAAAATGAATTTCCTTAGTCAATTGTTAGATCTGGGTTTCTAAATTTTTTAGCGAGGCGCTTTGGTTCCTAATATTAATCTCAGCATCCTCTTGAAGCTTCTTAATCCACCCTTCCATTTCAGTACGTCTTTGTGCAGATTCCTCTTGGTGCTTATGTAACATTTCTCATTTTTCTTGTCATTGTACGACTATATTAATGATCACTATTTATTTTAGTCCGATACGCGTTTACTTTTAATGTTTACTTTTAAGCTAAACTGCGTAGACTAGAAATAATCAATGAATGTAAACGGTCACCAAATAAATTAAGGTTTACATCAATCAAGTAAGAAATAATTATTTTGAGAATAATTATGTACTCTGCGTATTTTATTTTTATTGGTCGCGTAAAAGGGTTACGTTTCGCGATAAAATACATTTGGACGCACCCCGGAAATACCTAGACTACCTAGACTCAAACCAATACCCGTATTAAACACCTAGACATAAAAATTTACAAATGTCTTGCATTAATATCTCTTGGTTTCCGAAATTGGGCAAGTAAACTCACATAAAATCGTCCTTGGTGATACATTAGCTAGCAAAATCCCCTAATGATCCTTAGCAAGTACATGTACATCCTTGTTTCATTAAATATGGGTACTAATGGTCTCCTAAAGGGCTATTACACTTTGGTTAATGACTTGCTTGGCTCCTTTCCTTGGTTAACCGCGACCCATGCATGTATGTACACAAATCTTTGAGATTTGCCTAATCAAACTCAATCTTGTACATCACCTAGGAAAGATTATGGTTCTCGGGTATCCAATCAATTAATCCCCCAAACCGGGGAAGCTTAAGCGGAAATGTTGTACTTAGTGGTTTAATACAATACCATGAGTGAGTAACTAGCAAGTCTCGAAACCACCTCCTAGGGCACGGTTTGGCTTGGTTTAGGACTAAAGGGTGTAACTAAGCTCACTTGCCTATAAATATGCACTTACACATACACTTAAACCTTTCTTAAACTTACAAACACTTAAACATTCATTCTCTTTGTGTTCGGGTCTCAAACCGCCAACCAACACCCACGAGGGAGTATACGCGCTACGGGTTAGCATTTTACACGTCCACTCCTTAACCTCTCGAGCTATAGGACCTTTGTAAGTTGCACACAACTCACTTCCTTCGTATTTTACGTGTTCATTTATTGTAAACTAGCTTAGAGGTCAAGTGTATGTGCATACGACATACTAACGGGAAAGCACACATGATAAACATAAAATGAACATGCTATGAGCACATTGTATTCGTTTAAATAACTTGCACGATGTTAGAAACGTAAAAGCTAACGCGAACAATAACCATGATATATAAAAATGGACCACGACATGGGTAATAAGCCTCGTTCGCAAATTTAAAGTGAAACTATACGTAAACTATGGTTGTAATCACGACATGAGGGTGTGGGAACATGTAGTCGACGTTAAAGAACGTTTGCATGTCGCGGGTCACGATTAGAAAATGCTAGGCACTCTTGTTTGATGCTAGACAATTTGACGAGACCATATAACACGCTCAATAAAACCATTCGGGCCTCACTAGAACTCCTATCGGGCTTTCTATCGAGTCCAACGCGAGCCCAATACAAGCTCATAAGCCACAATAAGCTAAACAGCTTATTCGTGTGCTTATACGCGGCTTAATGAGCTTAATATAGACATAAGAGCCTAAATGGACCCTTTGTACTTCTTTGAAAACCAACCGAACCCTAACGGGCCTCCTAGCCTAATTACGGGCCCTAAATGAACAAATAAACTCACAATAAGCTCGAGTGGCTTATTGATGATCTTATGAGGATTAAATTAGCCTAATGGTCATAAAGGTACTTAATGGACCTCAATGCACTCAACGGAACGCCTTTGAACCCTTATCGGGCCTTAAACAGGCCCTAGCCGGCCCAACCCGAAGCTTATTAGCTTATTGCGAATAAGCTGGAAAAATAAAACAGATCATTGAGCTTAAAATGAATAATAAATAAGCTAGCAAAGCATAAAGGGTGTATCGGGCCAAGCCATTGGGTTTACGGGCCCAATAGACTCAAAATAAGCCACAATAAGCTCCCCGAACTTATTTGAAGCTTAACCGACCCTCTTAGTGCTTAACGGACTCAAACAAGGTCATCGGGCCTCAATGGGCCAAACCAAAGAGAGTAAAACCTCTTCGGGTCATTAATGGGCCCAAAAGCCCATTGACAAATGCTTATCGGCTTATTTTAAATAAGCTGAAAACGAGACAGAAAAAGCTAAGTTGAAACAAATGGGAAATAAGCTAAAATGCCTAAGAAACCATTTAGGTTCTATTCGGGATAAGCTATTGGGCCCATAAGCCCAATAAGCTCGAAATAAGCTTCAATAAGCTCACCGAGCTTATTGTAAGCTTAACAGCCCACGTGAACTTATTATGAACATGTAGACTTGTTAAAACAATGACGGGCCTCTAAAAAGCTAAACGGACCTTAACGGGCCCAATAAGGCCCGTTAAGCCAAAATAAGCTCGATGAGCTTATTTTTCCACCGAAACCCTTTTTGTAAACTTAAACGAGCTTAACAAAGAAAACGCCACTTGTTGGGATTGATTCGGAGTTAAAATGGAATCTTTACAAAGTCGGGGACTAAAACTGTAGTTTCCGAAACCTAAGGGTTTGAAATGTCACTTTTCGAAATACAAAAACTCTAGGGACCATTCTTGCAACATTCTAAGACTTAGGGAGCTAAGTGAAATTATAAGGATCAAAAACTACTCTTTGTAAACTCGAAGGACTAATTATGTCACTTTTGAAACTAAAAGGGTTAAAATATAAAAAGGTATATTTATAAACCTAGGGACTAAAAGTGTAACAACTAGAAACTTAAGGGTAGTTTAGAACCAAAGTGAAATAGATGAAACACTTGACAAGTCGGTCGAACATTGAGATGTTCGGACATCGAGCAAGTTAAATAACAAGTTAATAAATAATGTATATTTATTAATAATGATTACACGTTTCTCGAGAACCCTCGAAATCATAAATACAATAACCTTGTGCATCACTACACAAGTGATAACGGTATATATAAACTTAAAATGGGATTTAGTATATACAATGAGTCGTTAGTTTAAATGTGTAAACTAAGACTTGACCGTACTTACTTAGGTACTTAACGGTGTGATCCACTGCCTACTTGGATATTTATTATCATTCAGGGAACTACCGGCTAAGGTGAGTTCATAGCCCCATGCTTTACAATTATTTAAATGATTTACATCCTTGGGGTGATAACATGCTTTGTTTTACAAACTGGACGTAAGTGCACATTTTATACCATGATTACGTGTTTGCCTAAGTTACCATAACCCCTTTATGTCCATGATCATGAACTGTTAATTGCATAGATGTGATTGGGAATTACATTGTGCGGGCGCGAATGTTATGGATAGATCTATTAGGGATTGACAATCCCCGTTCGGGTGACTAGCTATCACTGGGAACGAACGCATACCATGTCGAATTTGGGATGTTGCAGGGTTAGCACATCATTCACGGACACCAGTTGGCAATTTATAATTGCATTCATATACGTCGAGCCTCGGTGTCATGAGCTTAGGAAACGTAATTACTTTTTATGATGTTTGCATCTGTTGCTTAATCATACACTTGATCATGCAATTGGAAAGTATTGCGCGTCCTACAACTGATTTACATAACCTTTGAATTCTCCACTTTATGTTGACGATTTTAAGCATTGTTTTTCAGGTAAATAAGGCACGAGGTGCGATGATACATTGGGGAGTCAATAAATGAAGAGTTCACACTCTTAAAGATTTGGGGTCTTTATTCACTTTGGGGTCATTGTTTATAAACCGAAATCTCTATTATTAATGTTGTGAATCTATTGAAGCATGAGCTATGTAATCTATTAAAGTATTTTGTTAATCCAATGTATCTTTTTCAAACGACACGTTTAGTAGTCGTTCTCAGATTTTGTGCTATTGACCCAATAATGTAACGCCTTCGGATATTCAACATTCCGCTGCATACTCAGATTTGCGGGTGTTACAGATTGGTACCAGAGCCAAGGTTATAGAGAACCAGGTCAAAAGTTTTTGTCTGGACTATAACCATTTTCAAAACTGTTTTCACAAATGGGATTTGTGAGGGACATACATGCATTACTTGTTTACTCCTAGCGCATATATGTTTATATGACATGCATTGGTTAAGCATTAGTAGGGTACTAAGTGCTTACCCAATTGATATACGTGTATATAAATAATATTACGTATACTACTATAAGGACTTTATTATTAAAGCCTTGCAGACATAACATGTCGAATTTTCTTATAAGAGATACTTATATAAGTTATTTTACTTTTGCAGTAACCATGTCTTCTGCGACGTCAGATGTTACCTACACTTCCGTCTACACCGACTCTGAGCCCGGCAGGGCTTTCTGGGGAGCCGATTATGAGGAGATATCGGAGGGAGACATTCCACGGGTCATCGTACTAGGATACGACGGACTCCCGCTACAGCCAGTAGCCCCACCGTCACCAGACTACATACTAGGTCCAGAGAATCTACAGATACTACCAGTTCCTCAGGACGAGGATGAGCGTGAGCCTATGTTCATACAGGCACATTGGACCCCTGGAATACGTGCCAGTGCCTTATACCCTGAGTATATACCGTTAGAGGGATGACCATGAGTCCCGGCTGAGGAACAGCCATTATACCTTATTAGTTTCACCTACTACTGAGTCACCGGATATGTTAATGATTAGGATCCGTTGGAGGATCTGGGTGGAGTAAAGAGGATGATGAGACAGAGGATGGACCGGTTGACTATCCTATGGACGGGGGAGATGATGGAGATGATGATGACGGCGATTCATCTGGGGATGACGCCAGGGATGAGGATAAGGACGAGGAGGATGATGAGGACGAGGAGGAGGAGGAGGAGCACTTAGCTCCGGCTGACTCTACCGTCGTACCTGCTGATGGGCCTGTTTTCCCACCTGAGGGAACAGAGCCTATTATACCACCACCCTCCACTGACATTACCATTGGGGCTAGGATTACCATCCGACCCCAGACTTCCATATCCCTTCCACCAGAGGCAGAGTTGAGAGACTTCTGGCATGACTACTCCATCACCATACCCCAATCTCACATATCAAACAAACCCTCTGCAGGGGGACAGCTATTGCTAGGTTGCATGGCTACCACCTGCACATTCACCACCTTACCACCTCATACTGGGGTGTCTAAACCCAAAAACCAAGGCACTCAGGATAGCATCCACAGCTTCTTCATTGATGCAGTTACTGCCGCACTACCACCACCTTCATTACCACCACTACCACCATCTCTATCCATACCATCACCTATTGACCGTAGGGATGATATTCCCGAGTCTGAGCAGCCTCCCCGCAAGAGGTTGCATTTGTCCACTATACGCTCCAAATATGAGATCGGTGGAGTGTTCCACTGCTAGTCCTGTCAGTGGTCAAGCGGATAGATTTATGGGTTTGTCGCACGGTAGACGCTAAGGAGAGGCGGACAGGGGATTAAGAGTTGTTGGGTTCGGGATTAAGGATACTTTGGTAGAATCAGGCCAGAGGCTAGAGTTCCAGAATAGACACTATGACCGTGGGAGAGGTCAACACTAGGGTCGTAGGACTTGCTGAGCTCCATGAGCGGGATACACAGGACTTGTATGCCCTGTAGATAGAGCGCATACGCACAAGATGGTAGGTCTCGTATTATCAATCGAAGTCGAGATTGAACCGCAGCGGGTTCGACTTACTTATGGGGGATAGGATGACACTCCAGGAGACCGTTATGGATGGTGGAGGAGGAGGCTATTCTTTCCGAGAGGCTTGGGCTCTTCTATAGGATGGAGTCAGCAACCTCATCAGGACTTTAGACCCCATCGTGATCATGTGTATGCACATGAGACCTATCTACAGGCACACCAGACACAGCTACAACTGCAGAGTACTCTCATTCAGACACAGCACCAGGTACACGAGACTCGCTTTCATATGCAGCAGACTGAGATAGCAGCGCTTCGAGAGACTGATCGTAGGCGCCAGGACCAGATGGTAGAGACTCTCCGAGTCATCAGAGATATGAGGCGAGAGATGAGTGGAGGATAGCTAGACAGTCAGGATTAGAGGGGCCTGGAGTTGTTACGCATGCGTTGAGCAGCGGAGGATAGCTGAGACAGTCTAGGTAGATGCTTAGGGTTCCAGAATAAAACACCAGGAGATTCTGGGGACGCGACAGTACCATCTAGTGATTTATGTTATTGTATTTTGCTAGGTCATTTGTACAGGCTGTTTTGTATTAGGGGTTCAACCCCGCTAGCATTGCCTTTAGGATCTTTTGTATTGTATCACGTGTACTTCTACAATATTTCATTGTAAAAATTTTCAAAAGTTTGAATGAAAGGGTTGTGTTATCCTTGTACTATATACTTTCTATGTCTGCTTGATTATATCTTTCTATATATTATTTTGTGCTGTCATATATACCTCATGTTTTGTCTTTTGTTGATCTAGACAAATCTTGGCATCTACAACCTGAGGAGGACCAAATACCCCTATCAATAACACAACCCAAAACAATCATGACCCCCGTCCATTCCAATGCCATGATCGACCAAGCTCTCTTCGAAACAGCCACCAATGGGGATGGAAGTCACAGTTTCGCACGGAGACAACCAATGGATATTTGTGCATAACCGGAGTCCTTGGTTTCTACGAGGATTTCATGAAGTGCCAACTTTGAACTTCAAAGGGGTGAAGGATTGTGGTCGGTTTAACCGATGGATTGAAAAGATGAAATCAGTTTTCCATATCAGTAACTGTGCTGTTGAGAACCAAGTAAAGTTTGCCACCTGCACTCTGTTAGGTGCTGCTTTGACTTGGTGGAATGGTCAGATAAGGACCTTAGGTCCAGAGGCATATGCAATGACTTGGGATGTGCTCAAGCAAAAGATGACAAACAAGTACTGTCCGCAAGGCGAGATCAAGAAGCTAGAGATTGAGCTGTGGAACCTGAAGGTCAAAGGAAACGATGTTCCAGCATACACTGAACGTTTCCAAGAGTTAACCTTGATATGTACCAAGTTTGTTGCCAGAACTAGAGAAGGTTGACAAATCATCGGTGACTTCCTGACAAATTAGGAACGTCAAATCTGCCAGACCCAAGACATTGGATGAGACTATTGAGTTGGCCAATGACTTGATGGATCAGAAACTCCGCACTTACGCGGAAAGGCAATCTGACAACAAAAGGAAGGCTGATGATTCATCCAGAAACAACCATGGCCACCAACAGCAACCCTTCAAAAGGCAGAATGTCGCCAAAGTCTACAACATGGGGACGGGCGAAAGGAAGCCTTATGGGGGATCCTTGCCAAAAGTGCAAACAGAGTGCCATCTCCACCACAATGGCCCGTGTAACCAGAGGTGCAAAAAGTGAACAAGATGGGGCGCTTTTGCTCGCGATTGCAGAAGTACTGGCAACGCATAATGTATGCAAACTCGTTTGAAGGGCATTGGGGCAACTTCCCAAGGGAAAACGGTTGTTTTGGAGTGTGGAGCTTCTGGACATTACAAGAGAGATTGTTCCTACAAAGGAAGAATATAAAGATGGAGGAGAACGGGTATGTCAAGGATGGGGTTTATGCAGTTGGGAATGCAGAAAAGAGGGGAAATGCACCAGGAAACCCTGATGCAAATGTACGTCACGGGTAGGTTCATCTTAAATTAACCACTATGAACTAATCTTATTCGACACTGGCGGTGCCGGATAAGAAGTTTTATATCCACTGCATTTAGTTTCTTTCGATAAACTCGCCCCATCTTCATTAGAAATTTGTTATGATGTCGAGTTAGCCGATGGGAGGAAATAGTCCAAGATTAGACACTATTATACGAGGATGTACCTATAAAATTTTATAGGCCATCCGTTCACATAGATCTATTGCACGTAGATGAATTGGGTAGTTTCGATTGTCCATTATCGGTATGGACTGGTTAAGATATCACGCGGTGATCATTATGCGATGAGAAACTTGTTCAGTTCCCCTACGGGAATGAAACCCTTGACTTTTGCGGAAACGAAATAGTAGCCTACGGGAGAGAATCCCGGTTGACGGGTTATCCCTTCACCATGTTCTAAGAGTCAAGAGTACATGGCCAAGGATGCAGGTCTTTTTTTGAACAGATATCCGCCAAGAAGGAGGAGGACAAGTCGGAAAGGAAACAAATAGAGGACGTACCAATCGTCCGAGATTTTCCAGAAGTATTTCCCGAGGACTTGCCCGGTCTTCCTCCAGCTCGACCGGTGGAATTTCAAATCGACTTAGTTCCAGGAGCTGCACCCGTAGCTCGAGCACCATATCGATTGGCCCCATCCGAAATGAAGGAATTGTCAGAACAATTACAAGAGCTTTCTGACAAAGGTTTCATAAGGCCTAGTTCCTCACCTTGGGGAGCCCCGGTCTTATTTGTCAAAAAGAAGGACGGTTCGTTCAGGATGTGCATCGACTACCGCGAGTTAAACAAACTGACAGTAAAGAATCGTTATCCACTCCCGAGGATCGACGATTTGTTTGATCAACTTCAAGGATCCAGTATTTATTCGAAGATAGATCTGAGATCCGGATATCACCAGCTTAGAGTGCGAGATCAAGACATTCCAAAGACGGCATTTCGAACTCGGTATGGCCATTACGAGTTCCAGGTCATGCCATTCGGACTGACAAACGCACCTGCGGTATTTCTCTGGACCTCATGAACCGAGGAGTGTGCAAACCTTACCCTGGATAAGTTCGTAAAATCGTCTTCATCGATGATATACTTATTTATTCAAAAGCGAAGAGAGCCATGAAGTTACCTTAAAGCAATTTTGGAATTGCTTAAGGAGGAGAAGTTGTACGCAAAGTTTTCAAAATGTGAATTTTGGATTCCGAAGGTACAATTTCTCGGACATGTCATTGATAGTAGAGGCATACATGTGGACCCGGCCAAGATAGAGTCTATCAAGGATTGGGCATCTCCAAAGACACCAACGGAGATCCGCCAATTTCTAGGTCTTGCTGGTTACTATCGAAGGTTCATTGAAGGATTTTCGAAGATTGCTAAGTCAATGACGAAACTTACTCAGAAAGGAATCAAGTTCGATTGGGGAGAAAAAGAAGAGGACGCTTTCCAGTTGCTAAAGCAGAAGCTGTGCAGTGCCCCAATTTTGGCTCTACCTGAAGGGAGCGAAGACTTTGTGGTATACTGCGATGCGTCACACAAAGGCTTAGGTGCGGTGTTAATGCAACGAGAGAAGGTGATTGCCTATGCCTCTCGACAGTTAAAAGTTCACGAGAAGAACTACACCACTCACGATTTAGAACTTGGATCGGTAGTGTTTGCCCTAAAGATATGGAGACACTATCTATACGGAACCAGATGCACCGTATTCACCGACCATAAAAGCCTACAACACATTCTCGATCAGAAAGAGCTTAACATGAGGCAACGCCGTTGGCTAGAATTACTGAGTGACTACGACTGCGATATTCGTTATCACCCAGGGAAAGCAAACGTAGTGGCCGACGCGCTGAGCCGTAAAGAACGGATTGAGCCATTGCGAGTTCGAGCCTTAGTTATGACAATTGGTTTGGATCTTCCCAAACGAATATTTTAAGAAGCTAGATCGCAGCCCAAAAACGGGGAGAAACATCGTAATAATGAAGACGTAGGCGGTATGATCACGAAGGGATATACCCAAGGAAAGATTGGAACCACGTGCCGATGGGACACTATGCTTACACGGCAGGAGTTGGATACCTTGCTATGGAGACTTAAGATCCGTGATTATGCACGAATCCCACAACGTCAAATATTCTATCCATCCATGGTTCCGAAAAGATGTACCAAGTGGGAAGATTATTATTTTGGTGGGCAAAATGAAGGCTGAGACATCGCCAGTTATGTTAGCAAATGCCTGAATTGTGCAAGGGTCAAGGCCGAACACCAAAGGCCATCAGCGTTTGCATTAGTACAACAGAAATACCCGAGTGGAAGTGGGATAATATAACAATGGATTTTATCACCAAACTTCCTAGGTCGTCACAAGGTTTCGACACCATCTGGGTGATTGTGGATCGACTTACAAAATCTGCTCATTTCTTACCAATACGGGAAAATGATCCATTGGATAAATTGGCGAGGTGGTTCTTGAACAGGATAGTGGCAAGACAGGGTACCTGCCTCAATTTTTCTGTGTCGTGATGGAAGATTCACTTTCAAATTTATGGAGATCATTTCAAAAAGCTCTGGGTACGGATATTAGCAATGGAGCATGAGTATCCATCCAGAAAACTGTCGGCTCAGAGCAACAAGAACCATTCAAATCATCGAAGCCCAGAAACCAGAGAACCTCGTGAATGAAGACGTAGGCGGTATAATCCGAAGGGATATACCCAAGGAAAGATTGGAACCACGTGCCAATGGAACCTTATGTTTACACGGCAGGAGTTGGTTACCTTGCTATGGAGACTTAAGATCCGTGATTATGCACGAATCCCACAAGTCGAAATATTTTATCCATCCTGGTTCGGAAAACAAAGACATGAAAAAGCTATATTGGTGGCCCAATATGAAGGCAGACATCGCCACGTATGTTAGAAAATGCCTGACGTATGCAAGGGTCAAGGCCAAACATCAAAGGCCGTCAGGATTGCTAGTACAACCTGAGATACCCGAATGGAAGTGGGATAACATCACCATTGATTTTATCACCAAGCTTCCTAAGTCGTCGCAAGGTTTTGACACCATCTGGGTAATTGTGGATCGACTTACAAAATCTGCTCACTTCTTGCCAATAAGGGAGAATGATCCATTGGACAAGTTGGCAAGGTTGTACCTGAACAGGATAGTGGCAAGACACGGGATACCTACCTCAATTATCTGTGATCGTGATGGAAGATTTACATTAAATTTCTGGAGATCATTTCAGAAAGCTTTGGGTACAGATATTAGTATGAGCACTGCGTATCATCCAGAAACTAACGACTAGAGCGAGAGAACCATTCAAACTCTCGAGGACATGCTACGTGCTTGCGTGATCGACTTTGGCAAGGGCTGGGTTAAACATTATTTGCCAATGGCCGAGTTTTTCTATATACAAACAGTTATCACGCTAGCATAAAGGCCGCCCCTTATGAGGTACTGTATGGTCGAAAATGTCGAATACCAATATGTGGGCCGATGTTAGGGATGCCCACTGAATGGTCCGAATTATCAAGAAACAACGGAAAAGATCGTCCTGATCAAGCAAAGGATGCAAAGCGGCAAAAGATCGACAAAAGAGCTTATGCTGGGATCGGATGCGAAAAGCGATGGAGTTCGAGTTGGTGACAGAGTTATGCTCAAGGTATCACCTTTAGAAAGGAGTCATATGGTTCGGTATGCGGGCAAGCTGGACCGAGATACGTCGGACCTTTCAAAGTGTTAGCAAAGTTGAATGGTTGCCTACAGGCTGGAACTTTCCTTAGAGTTGAGTAGAGTTCACTCACACTTTCCATGTATCAACCTAAGAAATGTTATGCCAATGAAACGTTAGGTCATGCCGTTAGAAGGAAATTCATTGTTGACGATTAAGCTCCAGTTTGTGGAAGAGCCGTTGAAGATCATGATCGGGAGATTCAAACGATTGAAGCGGAGCCGGATACACTGTACCTCCAATTAGTATTAAATAATGTGCTAATGGTCCCTAATGATCTCTTACACCTTGGATAATAACCATCTCTTTGTTTTTCTCTCTTGATGTCGCGGGTAACCAAGAACCAAGTCACAAACCCATAAGATTTCCTAGCTAAGCAAGGATCTTGTACAAATCCTCTCATTAATACTTGTACTTAGTGGTTTAACTCAAAACCATGTGTGATCAACTAGAAGTCCTCTAAACCACTTCTCTAGGGCACGATCGGTTTGGGTGTGAACTAGGGAAGTTAACTAGATTCTTACCATAAATATCACTCCATAACTCACATAATACATTTTCACAAAAAACCTTAAACTCTCTCAAGCAAGAACCTTTTATTTTCTCTCCAATACATCGGGTTACAGAAAAACGAGCCATACACGTCCCACATTGGTCACTAGGATTTAAAGGAAACCCTTTTAAGAATCACGTATAAGGTTGTCAAGACTCTCACACGAGCTAGAGACTAGGAATACGAGCTTTGAAGGCTTAGGGTATCGCACGTATTAAGTATAAGGGTGTCGGGTTGTCTCTCGATCCAAAACCAAGAGCTAAGGACTATTGTAAGTCATTCTAAGCCCTCTACGTTGTCTTTCATACTCGTATACCATTAATTGATCCTAGTTTCGCTTATGATTCGAGTTTAAAACTCAAGGTTACGTGAAGCATGCATGGTTCGACCCATGCATGGTTCACGCACACTTCCTTGTACAAAACCAACTTGATGTGGTGCCATTACATGAATAAGTACACGTAAACTATGTGGTAATCATGACATGGGGGGTGTGAAAAATATATTCAATTGTGATGAACGTTTGCATGTCGCGAAACACGAATAGAAAATACTAGGCACGTTGTTTTGGAGCTAGACGATTTAGTGAGACCATATAACACATTAATAAACCATTCGGGCCCTTAACGAACTCGTAGCTTATTACCAAGATGCTCAACGCGAGCCCAATACAAATTCATAAGCCACAATAAGCTAAACAGCTTATTCGTGTGCTTATACATGGCTTATTGAGCTTAAAATGAAACTAAGAACCTTAATGGACCCCTTGGCATGTGTTGTTAAGCCAAACAAACCTTAATGGGCATCTAGCCCATTCGAGTCCACGAAATAACGGCTATACCACCACGAATAAGCTCCACCGGCTATTCGTGTGCTTATACGCGGGCTTTAATGCGCTTAAGGTAGTCTTAAGACTAAATGGACCCCTTGTATTTCTTTGAAAACCAACCGAACCCTTAACGGGCTTACTAGCCCTTTCGCAAGCCTAACGTAAGCCATAAGCTCTAACCGCTTATTGGTAAAGCTTTGCATGGCTTATATAAGTTAAATAAGCTTAATGTTCTCAAATGATGCTAATGGGCCAAGCCTCAACCCCTAGAACCCATTCGGGTTCATAAGTGGTCCAATAGGCCCAACAGCGGGCTTATTTGCTTATCGAATAAGCAAAATAAGCAAGCTGACCCTATAAGTTCTTAACGGACTAAAACGAGGTTATCGGACCTCAATGACCGAACCAATTGGGTTTAAAAAAAAAACTTACCGGGCCTTAACAGGGCCAAGACCGGGCTCAATAAGGATGCTTATTAGATTATCGGATTATTTCCAATAAGCTGAAAAAGAAACAGATTAAGCCTAAGGTGAAACAAATGGAAAAAATAAAGCTAAAATGCCTAAGAAACCATTTAGGTTCTATTCGGGTTAAGCTATTGGGCCCGTAAGCCCAATAAGCTCGAAATAAGCTACAATAAGCTCACCGAGCTTATTGTAAGCTTAACAGCCCCATAAGAACTTATTGTGAACATTTAGACTTATAAAAACTATAATGGACCATTAAAAAGCTAACGGACACTTAACGGGCCCAATAAGGCCCGTTAAGCCAAAATAAAGCCCGAATAGTTATTTGTAAGCCGAAGTGGCTTTGTTGCTTGTTGGACTAAATAAGGCCAAATGTCCATTGCGGATTTATTGGGATGAAAATACGATTTTCACGAGTCGAGGGACTAATAATGCAATTTCCGAAACTTAGGGGTTAACCATGTCACTTTTTCGAAATACAAAAACTACAGGGACTGTTTTTGAAACATTGTGAAACTTAGGGATGAAAGTGCAACTATAAAAACTTAACTATCTTTTTGTAAACCATAAGGACCTAAGTTGTAAAATCCCGAAAGTCGAAGGACTAGTTATGACTTTCTCGCAACTAGAAAGTTTAAAAGTGAAAATTGTTGATTAACTTTATAAAACCTAAGGACTAGAACGGTAACAACTAAAAAACCTAAGGGTTACGAGACAAAAGGGAATAAATAAAAAACACTTATTCACGCGGTCAAACCATTAAGATGTTCGGTCATCGAAACGCTTTAATAACAAGTTAATAAATGATGTTTATTTATTAACAATGATACTTGTCTCTACGAGAACCATCGTACTTATTAATGCCATGAATCTTGTGTGTCACCACACAAGTGATAACGGTATATATAAACTTAAAATGGGATTTAGTTTATACAATGAGTCGTTAGTTTAAATGTGTAAACTAAGACTTGACCGTACTTACTTAGGTACTTAACGGTGTGATCCACTACCTACTTGGATACTTGTTATCATTCAGAGAACTACCGGCTAAGGTGAGTTCATAGCCCCATGCTTTACAATTATTTAAATGATTTACATCCTTGGGGTGAGAACATGCTTTGTTTTACAAACTGGACGCAAGTGTACATTTTATGCCATGATTACGTGTTTGCCTAAGTTACCATAACCCCTTTATGTCCATGATCATGAACTGTTAATTGCATAGATGTGATTGGGAATTACATTGTGCGGGCGCGAATGTTATGGATAGATCTATTAGGGATTGACAATCCCCGTTCGGGTGACTAGCTATCACTGGGAACGAACGCATACCATGTCGAATTTGGGATGTTGCAGGGTTAGCACATCATTCACGGACACCAGTTGGCAATTTATAATTGCATTCATATACGTCGAGCCTCGGTGTCATGAGCTTAGGAAACGTAATTACTTTTTATGATGTTTGCATCTGTTGCTTAATCATACACTTGGAAATCTTGCGGTCCTACCATTGATTTACATAAACCTATGAATTCACCAACTTTATGTTGACGTTTTAAGCATGTTTTTCAGGTCAATAAGGCACGAGGTGCGATGATACATTGGGAGTCAATAATTGAAGAGTCAACACTTAAGATTTGGGGTCTTATTACACTTTGGGGACAATTGTTATAAACCGAAATCTTTATCTATTTTGTTGAACCATTTGAAGCCATGAGCTTATGTAACAAACAAGTATTTTGTTAATCCAATGTATCTTTTTCAAACGACACGTTAGTAGTCGTTCTCTGATCTTGTGCTATTGACCCAATAATGTAACGCCTTCGGATATTCAACATTCCGCTGCATACTCAGATTTGAGGGTGTTACAAAGGTCGTGTTGTCCACTCCTCTTACCTCGATGACTCCAACATTCGCCAAGTATTTTTGACCATCAACTTTGATTGCCTTTTGAATATCTACGAACAAATTTGTGCTATATTTGTTCTTGAATTTTACAAAAGTGTTCGGATCGTTCTAATTGTCGGCTAAACAATTTCCATTTCCTTCATCATTAGAAACTATGAGATTACACCTCGTCTTCATCAATTTGCTCAAATCCTTCGCGTTCCATGCGAAGGAGCATGCATGTTCACCACTAATTGGTCTATTGCATCCTTTCCAAAAAGCATCGATCCCAATCCCATCTACCTCATTCCTTTAGATGATCCCATCATTGTCTGTAATGCCATTTTCAATGAAAGACCCTCTCCCAAGCGCACCACTAAAAAGGGAGAGACAATTATCCGAGATCCATTCCAAATGAAACTCTCTAAAATGAAGCTCGGTTTGAGAAAATGGGAAACCATCCTAAGTGAAAACGTCATTAGTCTCTGGAGAAATAAAGGTCACCCCAATGCTTGTCTCGTGTACATGCTTTATTGTCTTTCCAACCAAAAACATTCAACCTCGCCTATTACATGGCCAAGAGAATGGTTAGTGTGATAAAAAACAACATGATGGTGCTTCCCTATGGAATGCTTCTAACTCGCCTTTATAAGAATGTTCACACCATCCAACCATGTCCCGTAACTGATACACACTACCTTGTGGACCATGTCATGGTTCCTCTCACCGAGAGACAGGCAAGAAGGTTCTTGGTTGATGGAAAAAGACCTCACCCTCAAAAATCCTCATCTTCCTCCTCAACTCATTCTTAACCTCAAGATCAAGAACAAATTGACCCAGTTAACAACTACACTCTCGATCCGGTTGAGTATTGCTCCACCCATTCCCAGAGGAGCATCGGAGGAGTTCAAGCAAAGAAAAGGGATGTTCAAGTGCTTCGGTCATTTCCTTTAAAACCTTGGCAAGAAAAAGAAGAAGTGAAGGGTGCTAAACTGGTGAAGTTGCTTTAAAAAATTATGTTTGGTAAAACTATGTGATGGCTCTTGATGTTTAAACAATGTTTGGTTATGTTTGTGTATTTCAAATATTTGGATGTGTACTTATAATTTCAAATATTTATGTGTATAGGCAACTTATTTAACTCCTTATGGTACTTTAAGCGTTATATCTATCTTGATTAAGTTGCATTTGGTTTATCTAGGTAGTATAGGATCACGCCTGTTCTCTCTCACTAATAGATGCTTGCCTCACATAAGAATAAGTTTTGATCTACTTTAGGGAAGAAACATAAACATTAGAAACCTTTTTGCCACATTTTTAGATGTAAAGTTATATGCATACCCTGGTACCTTGTGCAGCAAAGGCCGGTACCTTTCTGCAAAAGGTACCGTGGAAGCCAGTCGACAAAGAGTTTTTAGCCGTTTTGGGTAGTTAAATTTTGTGTAGGATTAATATCTAAGTCACACAAATTAGATTACACACTAAATCTAGAGAGAGAAAGGGTTGGTGATTTTCTAGAGAGAGAAAGAAATAAGAGCATGTAATATTAAATAAACCAACACCCTCTCCATGTGTAGAGAGGGTATTTATAAAATATTTGGGCCGGCCACTCATGGATAGTCCATGGGTTGACCCAGTTAGCTTACTAACTTATTACACATTTACACTACGAGCTAGAACGATAAAATACTGGAAGTGACCGATACTTTCTAGATTCCTAACAATCTCCCCCTAAGGGAGGTCACTCCAATTTACAAAAGACGTAAACTTAGCATTCTATGAATGTTCTTTGATATTGCTCATAGTCATGAATCATTGTACTTTATCTTGTCACATTTGTAGTGATCTTTGATCTTGAGATTGTTCCAACATGTCACACCCCCAAACAGGGCCTGGACGGAATACGAGTCCGAGACCGTGACGTCATAATAATCCAAACTCAAGGAAAAGGGAGCGACCACTAATGAACGTTTTGAAAATCATAACTAGTTGCATTTATTAAAAATGGATAAGTTTTACAAGATTCAAAAGAAATTAAATGTTGCAGAAGCAAAATTTGGTTTTTAAAAGATAACGAGTA
The DNA here is from genome assembly GCA_026074375.1 of Tanacetum coccineum. Lineage (NCBI taxonomy): Eukaryota > Viridiplantae > Streptophyta > Magnoliopsida > Asterales > Asteraceae > Tanacetum > Tanacetum coccineum. Next base: position 50,860 of record BQNB010014468.1, read on the forward strand.
TGAATAATAAGAAATGTCTTGAATGATGATATCATATTGCACGTAGACTCCACATAGCACATCAGAAAAGTCCAAAGCTAAGCACCTAATAAAAACATGCTTAAAACGTCAACAAAATTGTTGAGTGAATTCATAGGTTTAATTCAAACGTTATTATAGTGGACCACAAGATTTCTAAACGTATGCGACAGTCATAACAGATACAAGTTCACATAAAAATTATTTACATTGCGCTAAGCTCATGACACCGAGGCTAATAACGAAAGTAGCATATAACATGCCAAGTACAACTTTCCCTTATAGGTGTCTGACCAAAGACCACTGAAACGAAATTCGACATGACATACATCCGTTGGCCTGTACAGTCCGTCAAGTACCCGAGTAGTAAGAATTACCAAACCCGGATGGGGATTATTAGTCCCAATAGATCTATTTATTCACTCACGCTTACTTAACCAGTACAGTTAGTCAAGAAATTAACGGTTCATGATAGTTCGTGCAATAGTGGTCTAACGCTACTTAGGAAACACGTAAACAAGGAAAATCTCACGTAAAGTATTTGTTTCTGGTTTTCAAAACAAGCAATGCTTCTCACCCCAAAAGTTATAAAATGCATTCAAAAAGAGTAAAACGTGGGGCTATGAACTCACCATAGTTGGTGAATGATGAAATGGTATTCTAGTATAGTGATCACACGAAAACGGATGACGCTACACGAACATGACCTAAGCAATATAGGTTTCGACTTAGAATTTAAATGATGGAACGATAACATTAATGCATAAAAGTTTATCAAAATACTTTCGTTGATGTTTTTCTAAAAATTGAAGCGTTAGTGATCGTATTGGTTTTGTTATTAACGTTTGGACTCGCAAAGTTATACCGTATATAATACTAATCCTACTAATCAAGGAAAAATACAATATTATATAGTTTCGGCAATCTTACCCCTTTTTTTCTAAATGATTCAATAAAAAAATTTTCAGAAATATTTACTAAGTGAATTTTAGATTTTATAAAAAATTTGGCATGACCCGTTCGTGTTTACACGTTTCCCAAATTCGTAGACTATCCATCCTCAATTTCAACTCACACTTTGTAATTACAATCCCTATACTATCCATCCTCTTTATAAACTAGTCTGAAAGTCCTTTTGGACCCTTATTGGGCTTTTAGGCCCAATAAGCTTAATTAGAGAGTCCATAATACAATAAGTCCAAAACAATTAACATTTAGTATCCAAGTTCGAATATTATCAAATAAGATATACACGAGCTTATTCAATAAGCTACACCATGAGCTTAAAGTCATGGTGTTTGTTTACATATTAGGGGACGCGGGCCCTTTTAGTTAAAATGTAGATTTAAACTTATCCATTTAGTCCGATAAGTAAATCGTTAAGCAATAAACACTCGAATTGATGGTAAGCTATTAATAAGCTCACAATAAGTCAAGACAAAAACCGATTAAGCCGACCATGGGTCTTAAGACATGATTTGGGCATGTGTGTTGGGCCAAAGAATTACTAGCTCGTACAAGCCCATTAGTTAAGCCCGTTAAGTGAATAAGCATCAATTAAGTCCTTGGTTCTCAAATAACTTATCAATAATCCCTCGATAATCCAAAACAAATAAGCCGAACCATAGAGCTTATTGTTTAAGCTTGTTGGTTTTGGGCTTTTGTTTGTGGGACGCGATTCAAAAGCCCGTTAAGCATATTTGGGCTTATTTGTTAAGCCAAATAACTCAACACTTATACTTTCACAAATAAGCTAGAAAATAAGCTAGAAATTAAAAGGCCAAAAGTAAATAAGCCAAACAAACACCTTTCCTTATTTTCCTTTTAGGCTGAACATAAATATAAGCCCAATAAGCTCCCCAAAGCTTATTAAATAAGCCAAATACCAAATAAGCTATAAGTTGTACTTTTTATTACATAAAAATAACCACGATCACAAAACTACACTTCTATTGTTTTCCTTTTTAATATTTTTGAACCCTAACACCTCCCTTTTAGGGTTTACGTAGTTTCAAAAACTTAATTTTTATACAATCGAGTTTGTACATCTAGATGTATATGGCAGAAAGAGATCACAAAAGTTAACAAATATTAATCAAAGATTATATAATACAAAAGATGATGATTATAGACTAAAAACAACCCAACATTGTGTTAAAACTACCCTAAATAACGAAAACCGCCACACAATATCTTCAAATTGTTTTTGATCAAAGGTTGACAAAGATGGATTGTGTATGTTATGATGGGTTCAAACAAGAATGAAAGAAAAGACTAGTGTATGTTTTCTAAGACATGTCTGGGAAATATTATGTATAATGAATGAAATAGTTTAAACTTGGACATAAATGATAAGAATTATCAAATTTAGCATCCAAGGATGTTAGTCAGTGGTGGGATTCGGATCTAGGCAAAGAAGAGATGAAGGAGGGGACCAAATTTTGATCTCCCAACTACAAGGAACATAAATGCATGAGTTTGATTTATTTAAAGGATCCCGATCACACCTATTATTAGTTTATATCCGGAACACTAATTACAGAAAAACAGCATAGAAATGTTTACGAAATTTCGAAAATTCTAAACCATTCAATAAAACATAAAAACGTGGACACTGGCGAAAGACTCATCATTAGCAACTCCATTAACGCTTCCGGTAATGATTCTCAGATAATGACGGGACAACTTCCCGGTTAAACGTAAAATTTTCACGGAACTAATAAAATTCAAAATACTAAACGGAAACGGCTAAAATATTGATCGAAAAATTATGGGGTGTCACATCCTTTCCACATTAAAAGAGCTTTGTCCTCAAAGCTTAAGACGTAACATCTGCCACGGGTGCAGAGTTGGCAAAAAGACGAGGATACTTCTTATCCATTTGATCTTCACGTTCTTAGGTGAACTCAGGACCTCTCCTAGAGTTCCAAAGCACTTTAACAATTGGAATACAATGTTTCTTTAGACGTTTGACCTCACGGTTCATGATCTCGACATGTTCTTCAATGAAGTGGAGCTTGTCATCGATTTGGATTTCATCCAACGATATAGCAAGAGTTTCACCACACATTATTTCTTTAAATTCGAGATGTGAAAGGTACTATGAACTCTGATCACTTGTTCTGGGAGTTTAAGTCGGTAGGCAATGGTTCCTACTTTGGCAAGGATCTTGAAAGGTCCAATATAACGAGGGTTCAACTTTCCCCGTTTTCCAAAATGTATCACCCCTTTCCATGGCGACACTTTCAGCATGACCTTGTCTCCTACTTGAAACTCAAGAGGTTTTTATCTTACTTCAGCATAACACTTCTGACGATCACGGGCAGCTTGAATACGGCTCTTGCTTTGAACAATCTGCTCGGTTGTCTCATGGATGATCTCTGGGCCAGTGAGCTGACTATCTCCAACTTCAACCCAACAGATAGGTGCTCGACACTTACGCCCATACAACGCCTCAAATGGTGCAGCCTTAATGCTGGTATGGTAACTATTGTTATACGAACACTCCACCAACGATAAATGTCTATCCCAACTTTTTCCAAAGTCAAGCACACACGCACGCAACATGTATTTTAATGTTAGAATGGTCCTCTCACTTTGACCATCAGTTTGCGGGTGGTAGGCTATACTCATATCCAATCGAGTACCTAACGCTTTATGAAGAGACCGCCAAAAATGTGAAGCGAATCTGCCATCAAGGTCAGAGATGATCGAAACTGGCACTTCATGCCTTGAGACTACTTCCTTCAAGTATTGTCTCATTAACTTTTCCAATGAGTCATCTTCTCTTATGGGTAGGAAATAAGCAGACTTCGTCAGACGATCGATGATTACCCAAATCGTATCTCGACCAGTTGCCATCTTTGGAAATTTAGTAATGAAGTCCATTGTTATATTCTCCCATTTCTACTGCGGAATTTATGGTTGAATCAACAATCCAGATGGTTTCTGATACTTAGTCTTAACTTTGGCACACGTTAGACAGTTGCTGACATAGGTGACATTTTTTGCTTTTATGTTGGGCCACCAATACAACTTCTTCAGGTCTTGTTACATCTTATCCGATCTAGTATGGATGGAATACCTTGACTTATGCGACTCGTGCATGATCAAAACCCTCAACTCTCCAAAACATAGAATCCAACTCTGATTGTTCAAACACAACGTTCCATCAGCACGAGGTTCAAGTTTATTAATCATACCATGCAGATCTTCGTTTATGTAGTTCTCTTCCTTCCTTCAGATTGAGCATTCAAAATTTGCTTAGGAAGATTCAAACCAATCGTCATAACTAATGCCTGAACTCACAGTGGCTTAATCCTTTCCTTTCAGCTCAAGGCATCCGCCACCCGTTCGTCTTTCCTGGGTGACATCGAATCTTCCATTCATAATCACTCAATAATTCCAACCATTTTTGTTGTCACATGTTCAAGTCTTTCTGATCAAGAATATGTTGCAAACTCTTATAATCGGTGAACACGACGCACTTCGTGCCATACAGATAGTGCCTCTACATCTTTAGGGCAAACAATACTGCTCTAAGTTCTAAGTCGTGAGTGGTATAGTTTCTGTCATGAACCTTGAGTTGACATGATGCGTAAGCTATGACTTTCTCCTTCTACATCAAAATTGCGCCCAACCCTTTATGCAAAGCATCACAATAGACCACGAAGTTCTCACTCCCTTCGGTAAAGCTAAAATCGACGCACTATACAATTTTTGTTTTAACAGTTGAAATGATGCTTCCTCTTTTTCTCCCTAATCAAAATTTATGCTTTTATGAGTTAGTTTGGTTAGAGGTTTTTATATCCTAGAGAAACCTTTGATAAATCGTCGGTAATAACCGGAAAGTCCTAAGAATTTTCGTATCTTCGTTGGAGTTGTAGGCATTCCCTAATCCTTGATTGACTTAATCTTGGCGGAATCTCCAGGAATACCTTGACTATCAACAACGTGGCCGAGAAATTGCACTTTTGGGAGCCAGAATTCACACTTAGAGAATTCGGCATACAATTTCTTATTCTTAAGCAATTATGTGAATTGCCTAAGGTGTTCCTCGTGCTCCTCATTTCTCCTTGAGTGGATAAAGATATCATCGATGAATACTATCACAAACTTATCCAAGTATTGCACACCGGATTCATGAGATCTATAAATACCTCTGGTGCGTTGGTCAAACCAAACGGCATGACCTGAAACTTGAAATGTCCATAACGGGTCCTAAATGCGATTTTAGAATATCCTTTTCTCGAACTCTAGTTGGTGGTAACTAGTCCTTAGGTCGATTTTCGAGTAAAAGCTAGATCTCGGTAGCTAATCGAAAAGATCATCTATGTAACAGGTAAGGGATCTTCATGGTTAGCTTGTTCAATTCTCAGTAGTCGATTTACATCCTGAAAGATCCATCCTTCTTTTTTTCAAACAATACCATAGCTCCCCACCATGAGGAAATTGGTATTATAAACCCCATTGAGCATACGACATACTACGCCGAAGACGGTCAACTCTCTTCCTCTCAATACCTAACATGTCTCTGAGTCTCATGTTATCCCGCTCCAATGTACCAATCCTATTAAATAACTCAGCTCTCTGCTCACCAGTAATTATCGATGTATACCCATCACTCTTATTTGTACGAATCGTTAAAGTTTCATCACCTAAGGGGGGTACAAACAATCTTTTTATCATAAATGATCATGTCGTGGTACTTTGTCAACCAACCTATACCGATGACAACGTCAAAACTACCAAGTTCTATGGGCATTAAGTCTATCTTGAATGGATGGTTCAAAATATTCAGTATACAATCTCAAATGATAGTATCAACTTCTATGATCTTTCCGTCGGCTATATCAACAGAGTACGTAGTGTCTATGGTAGATGGGATGATGCCACTTAAAGGGCTAAACTTAGCGGAGGTGAGGATTCTATCAACTAGGTTCCATACACTTGCAATAATTACGTCTTTTGCTTTAACTTCAGGTCCATCAGAACTTTTATCGATACGAGAATCTTATAATTTACGTGATTCTAACTCACTAAAAGGTAAGTATATTGAAGGAAATCTCCTAGTTCTCTTAGTTATAATCTAATTAAAAGGATAAGTCTGTTACGTTCTAAGTTCTTACAATCTATATTTATCGTGACTACAAGGAGTAGGATTCGGTCTCTCGGCTAAGGGTATAGTGTCTCCATATGATAAGTTTGAGAAAATCTACTTAGTTACTGTGCTTACGAATGTGAAGACACATGAAAAACACCACTCATGAATACGCACGGAAAATATCAATAAAACATGAGCACAATAATATCTCGTTGAAAATATAGAGAAAAGAAAGGAAAATAGAAATGGAAAGTAAGGATGAATTGTCAAAGTTTTATGGCGACTACTCCGAGCACTGCATGGTCCTTCCCGAATTAGACATAGGTGGCCAATCTATGTATAATTTAGGGACTAATGACGAAGTGTTCGTTTCGTCAAACTAGTGTTATGTTTAAAGTGTTATACGGTATAAACAATATGGTTTATAAGCTAGCAGAACAATCGTAGAAGCGAATACAAGGTAGTTTATATAACGACACAAGATGTTTTGTAAGATAGCGTAAACTAGTTTAAGAGGTGATATCACAATAGTTTATGAGAAAATCACATGACAGTTTATAACGTAGCAGTAAGGGGGTTCATAATATGCTAACAAATAGTTTACAAGTTGAAAACCCAAAAATATATAAAGTGGCAACGTAATAGTTTATAGAAGACACAAAGTAGTTCATAAGATGACGAAGACATAGTTTATAATTTGACAGCGACATGGTTTATAAACGACAACGAAATAGTTCATGTGGTGACAACGAAATGGTTTGTAAGATGACTGCAAAGTAGTTTATAATAGGGTAGCAAAAGAGTTTATAAATAACCGTAAAATAGGTTATAAGATAGAAATGAATTTTTTCATTAAATGATTATAACAACCAAAAATCTAGATAAATATAAAAATGCTACCTCTAATACAAATAAAAGAAAAGATATAGAATATATACTACCTACATTAGCTTATATTACTACAATATATTATAAATAAGATTTGTAGATTAGAATGACTTTAAAACCCACGTCTCAACTAGTCAGAGGTATGCTCGATCAAATAAACCTTCTTAAATCCCATGTCATTCATGTAATCAGTTGTACGCCCCACTTATATAATCAATTCTATACTCATCATCTTCGTGATCTCTAAAAACAAAACCTAATTAAGTTTCAAACCTAGTTTTCTTTCTGCAACAACATACAAAGGTTAGAGGCTAGCCTAACCTAATTATTTTAGGTTGTGATCATACTTTGGGAATTTTTTTCGTGTCCATGTGTTTTGTTTCACGGTATTCATTCGAGACCAGATCAAGGATTGCGGGATAAAGTTTCGGTTTGTGCGTAGGTTAAGATCATGGTTCCTGATTTGTACTTGTTTAACAGTTCGTGTACGTCATGGGTTAGAATCTTGATCGTCGATGGTTGAATCTTAGTGTTCGTGTTCGAATCGGTCTAAGTGCTCATGTTCTTGTTTTGGTTTCGATCTATTTTTGTTAGCCTTGAGGTAGTTTTTTTGAACAATCGTGTTAATACAGAATCATAGATCATTCTTAAATCATCCTATGACTATGATATAACCTGTCATCATAAGAATCATAGTAAAAGAAAATACCAATGTTGATGAATCAGTAACTTGTGGGTCTAAAACAAGTTGGCTATATATGGAATACACTATTCGTACTTGAATATGCATCGTTACTAACATGAATCTTAGTATCCAAGATTTAGTAAATAAATCTGCATATAGTTCATGCTAAATTAGAAGCTGTGTTGGATAATCTTGGAATAATTAAGAAGGAAACTTTGCATGCATGATATGTTTAACGTATTTGGCCTTAAGTATAATGTATGATAATAAACTTCAAAGTTATATACAAATTGAACCTAGTCATCGTCGTCTTTAAACCTGAATATTGGAATGCTTAAATAGTAAACGAGTTACCAATCTGGTTTGCCATAAACTGAGTTTCACGTACTATTTTCTTGTTGTTTTAGTTAATACAACATAAGCATTTCTTGTTTTCTAAAACGCCATGTATACTTCTTATTGGCTCAGAAGTATAACTATGAATAAGACTTTGAATATCAATAATTTTATGTTAGGCATGTAGCCATTCTTTTTCGATATGAAATTAAATTAACATTTTAGATTTCTTTAATACACGTGTTTAATGAGTAAGCTAATAAATGGTCATATGTATGAAGACTTATCAGAAACACTCATCACAGTTAGTATAAAAAAGCATTCATGACACAAGTAAATAAGTAGTATCAAGTATTTACTAAACTCTAGAAATCGAATGGTAAATTTAGTTAATAGTGACTCAATTATTAATTATAATTTGGCGTTTGTGAGTATACAATAAACTACTAGAAATTGAATGGTAGAATTTATTAATAGTCACTCTATCATTAATTATTAATTTGTATTTATGTAGATACCTTGAAGCGGGAATAAGTCGATTTGATTGGTTTAAGTTCGAGTTGATTTTTTAACGTACAGATATTCTATCCTTTCTTTTAAGTATTCTCATGACTTTTACTTCGTATCTATTTGCCTCGCTGAAATCCCTATTTATGTTTCACATCCTATGATTTGTTATTTGTTGCAACCTTATTTGATAACTTCATTGAGCCCTTTGAATTCGTTTGATACATGCTTCATTTGACATTGCTTTGATATGAATTTATCCATTTTGTTTAGACATGATTTTAATTGGACATAATATGTTTCGTTTTGATATGCTATATGAACCGTTTGTTTTGCTTCGATGCCTGAGCTAACTGGCCATAGAGGTACCATGGCCGCATCATTGAGGCACCAATGGCGTGACACTATATGTGGCGATGTGATCAGTCTACAGCGTTCCCTTTTGTTTTGTGTGCTTTATTATGTACTTGGCCATATATGATTTGATTTTCAAGGAGCGTATGGATGCATCCTAGGTACTTTGTTTAGTTTCGTTTTGGCGCATGGCTTAGTGTGGTGCCAACACCCCATTGCATATTTTGTTTTGGTACATGTGGAGATTGCAACTCCCTTGTATAATTTGATGTGATATATATGTGATTATTTAGTCTAAGCTTGTGGCATGCTTTAGACTTTCATTTCGAGCTCATGGGGTATTTCTATATGTTTTGTTTTGCTACTTATTTGTTCAGTTTCGATGATATATGAAATCTCTGATTGCATTTGGTTTACTATATATGTTGGATCTATCTATTTTGTTTATATCTGTTCACTAAGCTTTAGCTCAGCCGCATTTCTTTTTCTGTGTGATAGGTAATAAAAGGGAAGTTAGGTTATGAGTGAAGGGTGCTTAGAAGCTCTTAGTAGACCGAATTGATGATAGCTTTTCCATCTCTTCTAAAATCTTTGTAGTTAAATTTATATTCTGTTTAGACTTTGGAGATTGGATTTATTTTTTATTGGAAGTTATGATGTCCTTAACAATTTATTTTCTTAGTTTTCTTGGTGAACGTTGTTGAACTGTATTATGAATAAAGTCTTTCGCTTGCGTTTGTTTTGATGCCACAAGTGTGACATTTGACCCATTCTCAGTTGAGGTGTTACAGTTATGGTATCAGAGCTCCAGGTTCACTCTGTAGAACTTAGGTTATGACCTATGAGGATTGGGTAGACATTTAGGTTTCATTTTGATAATCGCACTCTTTCGAATTTTGATCTTAATCTCTATATTGTCTTTGTTGATTCGTTTTTCAATTGTTTAGATGTCTCTTCGTCCGTTCTAGAAACTCTTTCGTCTGTTTTAGGAGCTCTTATATGTTGTGTTTGTTCTATTTGGTATTGGTTCGATGCATCATGTGATTCTTCTTACAATTGCTAAACATCTTAAGTCCCATCTACACTATTAGATCACACCTTATTTATATTTACGCATATGGAGAATATGGGGCTATTGGTCACGAGTTTAGAAGTTCTTCGTTATGTGTTGGTGATAATATTCGTTCTGCCAATTTGCTTCCTTTGGAAATGAGTGACTTTGATATTATTCTTGGTATGGATTGGTTGACTCAACATCGAGCTACTATCGACTATCATACAAAACGTGTTATCTTTGGCGATTTGAACAATCCTGAATTTATTTACCATGATTCTCGACCTGGTAAGCCCATTAAAATCATCTCTGCTCTTAAAGCTCGAACGTTAATTTCTCACGGATGTGAAGGTTTCTTAACATCAATTAAAGACACTTCATTGGATGGACCTCGCCTCAAGAGTCATCCAGTAGTTCAAAATTTTCCTAATGTATTTCCTGATGAATTTCCAGGATTACCCCCTGAACGAGAAGTTGACTTCACTATTGAGTTAATCCCTGGTGCTCAACCAATTTCTAAAGATCCGTATAGAATGGCGCTAGTTGAATTGAAAGAACTAAAAGATCAACATCAAGAACTTCTCGAACGAGGTTTTATTTGACTGAGTGTATCTTCGTGGGGCGCACTAGTTTTATTTGTGAAGAAGGATGGTAGCATAAGGTTGTGTATTAATTATGGGGAGCTGAATCATATTACAGTTCAAAACCAATATCCACTACCACGAATTAACGATTTGTTTGATCAACTTCAGGGTGCAAAGTTTTTCTCAAAGATTGATCTAAATTCGGGTTATCATCAGTTACGTGTAAAGGAGCAACACGTTTCCAAAAAATCCTTTCGCACTCGTTATGGTCATTATGAGTTTCTAGTGATGCCGTTTAGATTGACTAATGCTCTAGCTGTTTTTATGGATTTGATGAATCGTGTTTTCTACGAGTACTTAGACAGATTTGTCATAGTGTTCGTTGATGACATCTTGGTGTTTTCGAAGACGAGAGAGGAGCATGAGGATCATCTTTATATTGTGTTGCAAATCTTGCGACAGAAGAAGCTTTACGCTAAATTCTGAAAGTGTGACTTTTGGTTTGGACAAGTAGCGTTCTTGGGTCATATTATATCAACCGATGGTATTACTATGGATCCTGCTAAGGTTGAGGCTATAACTAAATGGCTGAGACCGATGACAGTAACCGAAGTTAGAAGCATTTTGGGGCTTGCAGAGTATTATTGAAGATATTTGGAAGGGTTTTCAATTCTTTCTCTACCTTTGATGAAACTTATGCGAAAAGGAGAAAAGTTTTTTTGGAATGAGGAGCAAGAGAAGAGTTTTTAAGAGTTGAAAAGGAGATTAGTTTTTTCTCCCGTACTTACTCTTCCTTCTGGAACAGGTGGGTACCAAATTTATAGGGATGCATCGAAGAAAGGCCTTGGTTGTGTTCTTATGCAACATGGTAAGCTTATCGCTTATGCATCGAGGTAACTAAAACCATATGAGGTAAATTATCTGACACATGACTTGGAGTTGGCAGAAGTGGTTTTTGCTCTTAATATTTGGCGGCATTATTTATATGGGGAAACTTGTGACATCTTCACCGATCACAAAAGCCTCAAATATATTTTACTCAAAACGAGTTAAATATGAGGCAAAGGCGTTGGTTGGAACTTCTTAAGGATTATGACATAAATATTCAGTATCATCCCGACAAGGCTAATGTAGTAGCGGATCACTTAGTAGAAAGAACTCTGGAATTATGGCTTGTCTTAAAATTCAACCTGAGATTATTAAAGATTTAGAGCTCATGGAAGTTGAGTTAGTTGCTAGTGGTTCTGAAGGTTATATAGCTAGCCTTAAGATTAAACCTAACCTTATTTATAGATCAAGGAAGCTTAAAAGGAAGATGGTGAGTTATGGTTAGTGTTACAAATTTGAATGAGGGTAAGCAGGCAAAATTTTGGGTGGACAATATGGTGCGGTAATAGATTACGTGTCCCTGACGATTCCTCTCTTCGAGAAGTTGTTTTGACTAAGGCACAGAGTTCTCCTTTCTCTATTCATCCTGGTTCTACGGAGATGTATAGAGATTTGAAGCAAAATTTCTGGTGGAATGGTATGAAACATGACGTGGCTAGATTTGTGGCAAAGTTCTTAGCGTGTCAACAAGTTAAAATTGAACATCAACGTGCAAGTGGTCTTCTTCAGCCTCTAGATATTCTGACTTAGAAGTGGGATCAAATCTCCATGGACTTTGTAACAGGGTTGCCTCACACCTTTAAGAAGAATGATGCAATTTAGTTCGTGGTTGATCGGTTGACTAATTCGGCTCCCTTTTTGCCTATTTAGCAAGGGTACTCAGTTAGCAAGTTGGCTGAGATTTTTTAGCTAGAGATCATTCGGTTACATGGTACACCTGCATCAATCGTATCTGATAGAGATCCACGTTTTACTTAATGATTTTTGAATGGTTTACAGAATGCTTGGGGAACAAGACTTAAGTTTAGTACTGCTCTTCACCCTTAGATGGATGGACAGACTGAGCATACTATTCAAACTCTGGAGGATATGTGGAGATCATGCGCTTTAGAGTAGACTGGAAATTGGGATGAGTATTTGTGTTTAGTTGAGTTTGCTTACAATAACAGTTGGCTTGCAATTATCAAAGGGGATTCTTTCAAGATTTATATGACTGAAAGTATAGAACACCTATTTGTTTGAAATATTAGTAAGCGATTAAGAAATAGTAGCATGCGATATTAGATAAGATTATTTTGGTTATGACTGAAGATAGAGTATGATAATGATAAGGGCATTTTATGTGATGTTATTATTATGACGTATAGCCAACGTGATAATAATTACATGACATAATGTGAACGTATTAGAGTCATAAGATGTCTCGAGGAGTGTTAGAACAATTTTAATGAAGTCGGAGAGTTTGTTATAGAAGGTCCCTGATAATAGTGGAGGTGATGGCATAAAAATGTTAGGTCAATGCAATAGACAAAACTTAAGGATAAGCTCACGTTACAACAAAATAGGTATGCTGATCATCAATGAATATCTTTAGAATTTAAACTCGAGGAGCATTTGTTTCTTAAGGTATCTCCGTTTAGAGTTGTTTGACGTTTTGGTTTAAAATGGAAATTAAGTCCGCGATTCATTGGTTCGTTCGAAATCTTAGATAGAGTTGGCAAAATTCCATATCGTTTGGCATTACCTTCACAGTTTACTCGTGCTTGTAATGTGTTCATCTATCTCTTTTGAGAGGTTACAACTAACTTCCGTTGCATGTTGTGTCGTATCCACTAGATATAATTTCGGGAAGATTTATCTTTTGTTGAGGAGCCTAAGGGTATTTTAGATCGTTAAGAGCGAGTCATGAGAAATAAAACCTTTCATTTTGTTAAAGTTCTTAAGGAAAAGAAAAGTCAAATCAATCTTTATTTAGATTGATTTTAGTTTTCCTATAAATATTGGATCCTTTCTTTGTATTGAGATATCTTTGTGTTTTGGTAATAAAAGATTTTGCTTTAATCTATTATTTGCTGTTTTGCTAAGATTCTCTTAATAATCGGTATTCATTTGAATCAACACTTGTTGGAATTTGCCTGATTGTCGGTATTCTTTTGAATCAACGATAGTTGGAAGATTGTTTATGGTATTCATTGGAATCAACAGATTCAATTTGTTATCTCGGTTATTGTTTCTGGTATTTATTGGAATCAAGAGACTCAATTCGTATTATCTCATTCATTTACACTACATCAGAACTAAAACCTTTCGTTTTGTTAAAGTTCTTTGAAAGAATCATTTCGAGAGTGTAGCTACTGGGAAAAAATGAAAGAATGATGCAAGATGACTACAAAGTAGTTTATAATAGGGTAGCAAAAGAGTTTATAAATAACCGTAAAATAGGTTATAAGATAGAAATGAATTTTTTCATTAAATGATTATAACAACCAAAAATCTAGATAAATATAAAAATGCTACCTCTAATACAAATAAAAGAAAAGATATAGAATATATACTACCTACATTAGCTTATATTACTAAAATATATAATAAATAAGATTTGTAGATTCGAATGAGTTTAAAACCCACGTCTTAACTAGTCAGAGGTATGCCTGCTCAAATAAACCTCCTCAAATCACATGTCATTCGTGTAATCAGTTGTACGCCCCACTTATATAATCACTTCTATACTCATCATCTTCGTGATCTCTAAAAACAAAACCTAATTAAGTTCCAAACCTAGTTTTCTTTCTGCAACAATATACAAAGGTTAGAGGCTAGCCTAACCTAATTATTTTAGGTTGTGATCATACTTTGAGGATTTTTTTCGTGTCCAGGTGTTTTGTTTCGCGGTATTCGTTCGAGACCAGATCAAGGATTGCGGGATCAAGTTTTAGTTTGTGCGTATGTTAAGATCATGGTTCCTGATTTGTACTTGTTTAACAGTTCGTGTACGTCGTGGGTTAGAATCTTGATCGTCGGTGGTTGAATCTTAGTGTTCGTGTTCGAATCGATCTAAGTGCTCATGTTCTTGTTTCGGTTTCGATCTATTTTTTTTAGCCTTGAGGTAATTTTTTTGAACAATCGTGTTAATACAGAATCATAGATCATTCTTAAATCATCCTATGACTATGATATAACCTATCATCATAAGAATCATAATAAAAGAAAATACCAATGGTGATGAATCAGTAACTTGTGGGTCTAAAACATGTTGGCTATATATAGAACACACTATGCATACTTGAATATGCATCGTTACTAACATGAATCTTAGTATCCAAGATTTAGTAAATAAATCTGCATATAGTTCATGCTAAATTAGAAGCTATGTTGGATAATCTGGGAATAATTAAGAAGGAAACTTTGCATGCATGAGATGTTTAACATATTTGGCCTTAAGTATAATGTATGATAATAAACTTTAAAGTTATACACAAATAAAACCTAGTCATCTTCGTCTTTAAACCTGAATATTGGAATGCTTAAATAGTAAACAAGTTACCAATCTGTTTTGCCATAAACTGAGTTTCACGTACCATTTTCTTATTGTTTTCTTTAATACAACATAAGCATTTCTTGTTTTGTAAAACGTCAAGTATACTTCTTATTGGCTCAGAAGTTTAACTTTGAATAAGACTTTGAATATCAATAATTTTATAATAGGCATGTCGCCATTCTTTTTCGATATGAAATTGAATTAACATTTTAGATTTCTTTAATACACGTGTTTAATGAGTAAGCTAATAAATGGTCATATGTATGAAGACTTATCAAAAACACTCATCACAGTTAGTATAAAAAAGCATTCATGACACAAGTAAATAATTAGTATCAAGTATACAATAAACTACTAGAAATTGAATGGTAGAATTTATTAATAGTCACTTTATCATTAATTAATAATTTGTATTTATGTAGAAACCTTGAAGCGGGAATAAGTCGATTTGATTGGAGTTCGCGTTGATTTTTTTTTTAAGGTATAAATATTTTCTATTCCTTTCTTTTATAGATTCTCATGAATTTGCTTCGTATCTATTTGCTCGATGAAATCCCTATTAATGAATTACATCCTATGATTCATTATGTTGGCAACTCCTGCTAAGATTGCTCTTAACTTTGTCGAAGCCCTTTGAATTTGTTTGCTAATGCTTTTTTTGACATTGCTTTGTATGAATTTTTATACGTTTTGTTTAGGAATGATGATTTTGGACATTTTATGTTTTGTTTTGATATGCTATATGATCCATTGTTTTGTTCCGACTGCATGGCTTAATAGCCATGGATTGGTACCATTGGCCGCGTCATTAAGGCACCAATGGCGTTGAACATTATCTGTGGCGGATGTGATCAGGCCACGGCGTTCTACACTTTGTTGTGTTGTGCTCTATTATGCTCTTGGCATTATATGTATTTGTTATGTAGGGAGCGTATGGATTGCATCCTATGTACTGTGTTTAGTTTCGTTGATGGCTGCATGGCTTATGTTGGTACCATCACCCTGGGTTACTTGTGTTTGTGGTAAGGTGGTAGAATGCAACTTCTCCTTGCGTATACATTGCTTGCTGTGATATATTTATGATTTATTTATGTGTTTTGATATATATATATATATATATATATATATATATATGATTATTTAGTCTAAGCGTGTGGCATGCTTTAGACTTTCGTTTCGAGCTCATGGGGCATTTTTATATTTTTTTTTTGCTACTTATTCGTTCAGTTCTGATGATATATGAAATATCTGATTCCATTTCATTTACTATATATGTTGGATCTATCTATTTTGTTTATATCTGTTCACTGAGATTTAGCTCAGCCGCATTTCTTTTTCTCTGCGGAAGATAATAAGAGAGAAGTTGGGTTATGAGTGAAGGGTACTTAGAAGTTGTTAGTGGACAAAATTGATGATAGCTTTTCCATCTCTTCTAAAATTATTTAGACTCTGTAGATAAATTTATATTCCATTTAGACTTTGGAGATTGGATTTATTTTTGTTTGGAAGTTATGATGTCCTTGACAATTTATTTCCTTAGTTTTCTTGGTGAACGTTGTTGAACCGTATTATGAATAAAGTCTTCCCTTGCGTTTGTTTTGATGCCGTAAGTGTGACATTTGACCCTTTCTCGGGTGGGGTGTTACATTGATGGCCAGATAAGTTATAAGGTAATAGTAGGATAATAAGATGTTGACAAAATGGTGTATAGAATGATATCAAAATAGCTTATAAGGTGTTAGCGAAATGGTTTATAAATTGATGGCAAAATAGTTTATAAACAATGACAAAATAGGTTAAAAGATGAAAACAAGTTAGTTTGTAAAATGATTGCAAATTTTTTTTATGAGATGATAGTAGAATAATTTATAAGATAATGATAAAATGGTTTATAGGACGACAATAAAATAGTTTATAAGATGATATCAGAACAGTTTGTTAATCAATAGTGAAATGGTTTATAAGACGATAATAAGTGATTAATAAGCTGTTTAGCAAAACGGTTCGTAGACTGATGGGAAAAAAATATAGTTTATAAATGACAGGAACTTTGTTTATAATACGACACTAGTATAGTTCATATGATAACATCCAAATAGTTTATACTAGTAAAATGGTTTATAAAATAATAGTGAAATGGGTTGTAAGACGGTAATAGATTTGAGGAGTACCTTACATAAATTATTAGAGAATTGAAGTGTAACTAACGAAATCGTCATGACACAAAATGAACAAAGGGTTTAAAACATCCACTTAATACAAGAAATTCACAGAGAAGTACTAGAGTAAAACTCTTAGGGGTTACGGTCCAAGTCTATTTAGGTTTCGCTAGAAAAGGTAGGAAAATCTCTCCTTAAGTATCAACATTATCTTTGACGACATTGGAGTTCTCGCGAGCTTCTACCTCCCAAATACGGTTCGCACGGTTCAAATTTGGACAATCACTCTTGTAATGTCATGCTTTTCCATACTCATAATAGGTATTTCAGGTTTCTAATTTGCCACCGCGGCCTCTAAGTCGTTATCAAAACGGTTGTCTTACAATCTCTACTCGTATGGCCAACTCTCTTTTAGTTATTGTACTCCACAATGCATGATCCAGTGTGGCGCAACTTACGTTTGTTATAGTAGGGTAACTTTCTTACATATCTATTTTTGGTTATTTGGTCTAGCAATGTAAGCTCGCACGGCCTTTTGTCATTTATTTTGTTTTTGGCATTCCTTACCACCTCGGTTTCCTAACGTATGACCTAATCCATTTAGTTGCGAGTCATGTGGATTTTTGCCTAATAAACAACAACACCTTTGATAGGATTAGCAATTCTTTAGGTTATTTTTACACTCGATCCTCGCGAACTCATTCCTTGTCTCGTTATCGATATTTTCTTCAAGATTGAACGGAGTAAACGGAATAAAATAAGTCGAATTTCACAAGTTGTGTTTCCAAAAAGAAATTAAATGTTATGAGGTGATGGGTTAAAGCTGTGTGCGAATTAATCGGCATGTTCCTAGAAGTTACGAGAGGTAAGAATAGTTGAGACGTAACGAGATGACGTAGGTGTTTCAACAGTATGGGACGGGTGTTCACAGTCGTCTTCAGAGTCGAATAGTAGGATAACAGTGGGGTCGGCAGACTGTAACGGGTTTCAAAGTTATGCAAAGCGGTATAATGTAAAGTCATGAAAAGTTTTAAAGATCATCGTATTATTCACGATGTTTTAGAAGTAAATGAGACCATTGTGTCATTCAAAATGTCTTAGAAAGATTTAGAGACCATTGTGTCACTCACAATGACATAGAAAGGTTAAATATATATATATATATATATATATAGACAGCTTCCATATATGTAAATAGGGAAATATACATAAGGCAAATGTAAATGCAAAGAAAAGATAAACGCGAGATAAACCTAAGCTCATAGCAAAGTAGAGCTCAAGGGCAAAAATAAACGCAAAGTAACATAAACATAGGGAACGATAAACGCAGGGCAGAGGTAAACCCATAACATAGCATGCTCAAGGCAAAATGGTACTCACGTATACACCATAGAAAAAGCATGTATAAGGTACACCTAAAAGCACGTAAGGATCACATACTGGTTATAGACCAGACCTAGATATACTACCCAGTTCTCTATAACCTTGGCTCTGATTACCAATTGGTCACACCCCCAAACGGGGCCTGGACGGAATACAAGTCCGAGGGCGTGACGTCATAATAATCCATACTCAAGGCAAAGGGAACGACTACTAATGGACGTTTTGAAAATCATAACTCGTTGCATTTATTAAAAATGGATAAGTTTTACAAGATTCAAAAGAAATTAAATGTTGCGGAAGCAAAATTTGGTTTTCAAAAGATAACAAGTATGAAAATATCAGAAAAGTTCAAAGCTAAGCACCTAATAAAAACATGCTTAAAACGTCAATAAAATTGTTGAGTGAATTCATAGGTTTAATTCAAACGTTATTATAGTGGACCACAAGATTTCCAAACGTATGCGACAATCATAACAGACACAACTTTACATAAAAAGTATTTACGTTGCGCTAAGCTCATGACACCGAGGCTAATAACGAAAGTAGCATATAACCTGCCAAGTACAACTTGCCCTTACAGGTGTCTGACCAAAGACCACCTAAGCAAAATTCGACATGACATACATCCGTTTTCCTGTACAGTCTGTCAAGTACCCGACCAGTAAGAATTACCAAACCCAGATGGGGATTATTAGTCCCAATAGATCTATTTATTCACTCACGCTCACTTAACAAGTATAGTCGGTCAAGAAATTAATGGTTCATGATAGTTCGGGCAATTGTGGTCTAACGCTACTTAGGCAACACATAAACAAGGAAAATCTCACGTAAAGTACTTGTGTCCGGTTTTCAAAACAAGCAATGCTTCTTACCCCAAAAGTTATAAAATGCATTCAAAAAGAGTAAAACGTAGGGCTATGAACTCACCTTAGTTGGTGAATGATGAAATGGTATATAGTGATCATACGGAAATGAACGACGGTACACGAACACGACCTAAGCAATATAGGTTTCGGCTTAGAATCTGAATGATGGAACGATGACATTAATGCATAAAGGATTATCTAAATACTTTCGTTAATGTTTTTCTAAAAATTGAAGCATTAGTGATCGTATTGTGATTGTAACGTTTGACTCGCTAAGTTATACCGTATATAATACTATATCGTAATAATCAAGGAAAAATATAGATTTACATAGTTCGGCATCTTTACCCTTTTTTTCCAAAATGTTTTAATATAAACATTTTCTGAATATTTTCTAAGTGTTTAGATTTTATAAAAATTTCAGCATGACCCGTTTGTGTTTACATGTTTCCCAAAGTCGTAGACTTTATTAAAAACCACTTTCACCTCAATTTCAACTCACACTTTGTAATTACAATCCCTATACCATCTATCCTCTTTATAAACTAGTCTGAAAGTCCTTTTGGACCCTTATTGGGCTTTTAGGCCCAATAAGCTTAATTAGAGAGTCCGTAATACAATAAGTCCAAAACAATTAACGTTTAGTATCCAAGTTCAAATATTATCAAATAAGCTATACACGAGCTTAGTCAATAAGCTACATCGTAAGCTTAAAGTCATGGTGTATTGTTACATATTGGGTCGTGGCCCGTTTAGTTAAATATGTAGATTTAAACTTATCCATTTAGTCCGATAAGTAAATCGTTAAGCAATAAACACTCGACTTGATGGTAAGCTATTAATAAGCTCACAATAAGTCAAGACAAAAACCGATTAAGCTGACCATGGGTCTTAAGCCACTGTTTAGGCTTGTGTGTTGGGCCGAAGAATTACTAGCTCATACGGGCCCATTAGTTAAGCCCATTAAGCGAATAAGCATCAATTAAGTCCTTGGTTCTCGAATAAGCTATCAATAAGCCCTCGATAAGCTAAAAAAAGTCGAACTATAGAGCTTAGTGGTTAAGCTCGTTGGTTTTGGGCTTTTATTTGTGGGACGCAGCTTAAAAGCCCGTTAAGCATATTTGGGCTTATTTGTTAAGCCAAATAAGCTCAACACTTTTCCTTTCATAAATAAGCTAGAAAATAAGCTAAAAAGCAATAAGCCAAACAAACACCTTTCCTTGTTTTATTTTTGGGCTGAACATACATATAAGCCCAATAAGCTCCCCAAAGCTTATTAAATAAGCCGAATACCAAATAAGCTATAAGTTGTACTTTTTATTACATAAAAATAACCACGATCACAAAACTATACTTCATTTGTTTTCCTTTTTAATATTTTCACCTTCCTTTTAGGGTTTACATAGTTTTAAAAACATGATTTTTATAAAACGAGTTGTACATCTAGTGTTTATGCATTAAGAAAATCACAAAAGTACAAATTTAATCAATATTAGATGCCTTACAAAGGATGATGATTAGAGACTAAAAACAACCCAAACATTGTGTTAAAACTACCCGAATAACAACCCGAACACAATATCTTCAAATGGTTTTGACCAAGATGACATAGTATGATAGTGTGAGTGTTTGATGTGTGTTCGAAACAAGTAGAGAAAAATAAAATGAGTGGGTTGTTTTCTGAAGAGAGAAATATTGTGGTGAATGAATGAAATAGGATGACCTTGGACATAATATTAAGAATTCAAAATTTGGCATCCAAGGTTGGTTAGTGGGTGGTGGTCTGGTTGTGGGTAAGAAAAGAGGGGAAGAAGGGGACCAATTTGATCTCCCAACTTCAAGGAACATAATGCATGTGTTTGATTTAATTTAAAGGATCCCATGCACACACATAAGTTATTAGTTATATTCGGAACACGTAATTACTGAAAACGCATATAATGTTGACAAAAATTTCTAAAAATTTAAAACATCAACTATAAAGTAAAAACATGGTCACTGGCGAAAGACTATGTCAATTAGAAACCCATAACGCTTCCGGTAATGATTCTCAGATAATGACGGGACAACTTCCCAGTTAAACGTAAAAAATTTACAAAAATAATAAAATTCAAAATACTAAACGGAAATCGCTAAAATATTGATCGAAAAATTACAGGATGTCACACAACATGCTTGATAAACCGTGATCTTGAACTTCATGAGATCATCAATCTTGCATCATCACTTGAACATCTTTATGATTCTTTGCCTTCTTGTGATCTTTTGTCTTTTAGACCAACTTGCTCATATTTTACTTCATCTTGAAAGCTTTCTAATCACCTCCCTTGATCTGCTTTGACTTGAACACTTTATGACTTCAAGGAAGACGTTTGAGTATCAAAGTAGCAGAAGACTTTAGAAACATGTACTTGAGCTTTCATTATTTCTTTATTTCTGTCGGTCGAGTTTAAGCATGTGGTTATGAATTAGACATAGCTGGAACGGGGAACAACCACCTTCGTATAAATCTGCAATTATTGTGTTAGTCATAAACATTTTATATGGACGAATATGGCTTTGTCATTCATTGATGTTCAGTTGCGAGAACCTCTGGTTTCCCGTTTGATAGTATAAATATTATACATGTGAAGATTCAAAGAATCTCCTTGTCAGGGTTTCCAACTCATAGTGTTGGACCCTCTAATACAGATGCATTAGACTCACCGTACTAGCATGTTCTCATTACCGGAACGTCTCAAAGCAGACAACACGGTAAGAGTGAATTAGTTAGTTACTATCTTACCGATTGAGTCATCAATTCATAAACTGGACCAAATTGATATCCAGTTGTCACAAGTTTGATCCATATAGGATCACATAAGTCACCTACCGCAGTGCTGTTTGATGTTGAAACTGGAAGGATTTCCATTTGTCACTAAGAAATGCTAAAGAGCACCACTCTGAATGTTCTGGCAAAATCATGAGGATAATGCGTAGGACTCTTTAAATATCGCTTGTGTTCATAGTGTATGAACAATGAGTGTAAGTTGGAATAGTGTCATAATGAGATTTATAGATTGATCTGTTTGGCTCTAGTCTCGATAAGTACGTTTTAGTTTTACTAATCGGATGTTGGAGCAGACTGCCATCTTTTCAATACCAACCAACTCGAAGTGAGAAAGTCGATATAAATATGTTTAATCTTTGTGATAAGTGAAACAAACTTCTTTTGAGAGAATCCTGAGTAGCTGGGAGGGTTATGCATCACATTATTGGGTCCATGATGACTATCTTCAATACCAGCAATCAACTGTGTGATTCTGATAGCATATGTATTGACTCGGTTTCTTCCTATAGTATATGGAAGGCTTCTTTCTTTATACTCTTTATCCTTACATTTATTTTAATTGTTCAACTCCTTTAATGTTATTCCAATGCGTCCTTATTATCACCATGTTGGGTTTGTTTCGGTGATAACTCATGCCTAGGATAACATTTTTCCCAATCTTACTTTACTCCTTTTTCATATCATACCTAAGGACTTGTACTCTATCTATTAGAGTGTCCCTAGGTAGATCCCTCCGGTTATGGCTGGATCATGGAACGAATACCTAACCTTAACCGCCTTATATCTCCTTGAACATTATCATTTGGTTGGTCTTTCATATTTCCATCTTAGCCATAAAACCATTTGAAAAATCAATCAATGTACTTGTAATATAAATCAAAAGCATTTGTACCTCGAAAGTTTCATTTTTCAAACTTGCCCCCTACACATGTGCATCCGTATTCGAAAGCTTTTTGCACATGTAAGGAGGAAGCCACACTTGAGTTACCAAGATCACATTTATTAGTCTAATATTTTAATCACATTTTCTCCCCTAATCAAAAATGTTAAATCTCTTGATATTTTGGATATCAATTTATTAAAATATTAAGTTTTCTAGGGATAAAATTTTATGTGAGTTAGCATGTATCTTTGGAACATCTTAATAAAAAATAATATAGTGTTGAGTACATATTTTAAAATTTTTGAATTTAATAAAAAATTCTTAAATAATTATATTCCAACACTATTCATTTATTGATCTACACTACATATATACATATTCACAAGATATAGTATGAGACATGACCTGAATTTAGCAAACCTAGAATGACATAATCACATTGTCCGCATCAGCTGTCTATAGTATGTCTTGACCGTTATTCCACCAATAAAGCATTCCAAGCTTCTCATGATCCGTCTTTCCAGCAACAAGTTGTCAATCATTTTCACAATCTCATTAGTCTATTTCTGATCTTTCTCTGTCCAAGCTCTCTTTGGTATACCATGATTGTAGCCCAACACGAAGTTTTGTAGCATCTCATTCAGATTATCACGAACAGATTTGAGCGTTCTGTCACTAAACTTATAAAGATCATCAGCTCCCATAAGTCTCTTCCGATTTCTCTTGTTCAGATATACAACTCCTCTTGCTTCATAAACTGTGGTGTACGGCTCTTTGAATGAAATTCCATCACATGTGGTTTATGGCCTAGTGATGTTGAGATTTTTCTAATAACGATACCTCCAGTAAAAGTGCGTAGAGCATTTACCATATCGACTATTTCATCTCCTGTGAGGTTGTGAAGCTTGTGTTGTACATAGAGTAGAAACATATCTTCAATATCATTCAAATGCAGTCGAGAAAAGTTAGCTTCTTTGAATGTATATTCCTTCTAATCTGCTCTTCTTACAACAATCTCATTCAAATATCCTTACCCAAACTGTTTATCAACCGTTATTCTGATGAAACTCAGAATCTTCATCCGAGAGTATACTTCATGATGTGATGTAGCTGCATTTCTTGATCTGTATAATAA
>BQNB010014469.1:0-75068 GCA_026074375.1 Tanacetum coccineum
TAGAGTGACCGAGCTTCCTTATTCGACTCAATAAATTGAGGCTAACAATCTCCCCCGAAGTGAGGTCTTGAACATGGGAACGAGCTTCCTTTATTGACTTAATAAAATTGAGGCTAACACGCCGTATCTAGGGAAGACCAATACGTCGTATTCAAGCCATAGAAATAAAATATTCTGGAAGATATCGAACGTGGTCCCTACTAAAAAAAACCCCCAATACGCCGTATCGAAGACTTTTGATACGCCGTATTGACCTTTTTCCAGACCTTATAAATAGAAAACTCAAAAACGAGTTTTAAGTGTGCTAAATCATATTTTCGATACCTAAACCATAAAAGTCGATTTTTAGAGGAGAAGAAGAGCAGAAGAGGTCTTGCAACGTAATTAATTTTATAGGTAAAAACTTGTAATCTCCTATACTCTTGTAATCGTTCAGTTTTTGGTATCATTCGTTAACCCGGTTAGTTTATCTTGGCTAAATTATTACTTTTGTATTGATTATAACATTTAAAGGCTAATACCTTCGGGTATTAGCCATTATTATAAAGATCTGAATGTTTGGTTTGTTTATCTCAATTGCTTGTTATGTTTATCAGTTTATACTTATTTACGTGCTTTTATATGCGACCTATCATTCAACTGGATCTTGTGATATGGACCAAGTAAACTAGATGCCGGGATGGCTATCCATTTAGTGATTTATACATCTAGACCAATATGATCACAAATAACGACCTATCTTTGCCCTTAGATTGTGAGGTTAGTTGGACCAACAGGTGACCTTGGGATCAACGAGTATGTTCTTGATTAATTGGTAAAGACTTGGTTAGTGGACTACTAGTGTATGAATTGCCATTAAGCAGTAAGTGGGTAAAGTCTCTATGAGCTAGGGTTTAACAAGATCACCATTGCTATAAACCCTAAGATAGATTATAATCAACAAATAAGGATGATTTATGCGGATGCGTTTAATTGTGACAGAATTCTACGTGAGGTTTAAGGAAGAAGTACCGCCTTAACTAAGATTATATCCAACCCTCGAAATAAGTAATCATAGCACTAAATAAACAAAAAAAACCAAAACGTTCTGATTGATTAAATAATTGGGTATAAACAGTTTCTTCTGTATAATGGCAAGACCGCTCTTTATCTTCTTCCATTTGCTTGTGTGTTTTTAGATGTCTTAAGTTGATTTTAGTCACCTTACAAACCCCGTGCCAGTTCTCTCAGCTACAAAACCCCCCCTTACCGTTCGATTTAGATTAAATAGGTTTAGCATAGGTTTTAACATATAATAAGAAATAACTAGTTTAGACAATCAAAATATTAATAAATTGAAAGATGTTTCCGCTCTCATTAGCAGAGTTAGTACTGCTAGCAGAAGTTAGTACTGCTAGCAGAGTTAGTACTGCTAGCATATTGTTAATACTGCTAGTGTATTAATAATACTGTTTTTGACATTCCTGAACTTGAGGGACTGTTTGAAACTCATAAGAACCAAAAATGTAATTTTTGTAAAATAGAGGGACTAAACGTATCAATATGGAAACTCAGGGGTGTAAACGGTAAATATTCTATTTTAAACTATAAGGACTGTTTTTGCCAATAATGAAAACCTAAGGGTATTTTATATAATTAAGTGATTTAAATAAACACTTATGGTATCGGACTAGTCGTGATATAATACGGATACTTATATAACTAAAGTCACGCGAATGATAAATAGGTGTATTTATTATTAATACTTAAACACCTTGTAAACTTAAAAGTATATAGTCGTACACCTTCCCAAGAGCAAACGAGGAAAACGAATACAATAAACGTGTACACCACCACACAAGTGATAACAGTATATATAAACTAGAAATTGTTATAGTTTATACATTGAGTCGTTAGCCTAAATATGTAGACTAAATGTAACAACTGGGAATTTTCGGATTTTTAAATGACTATTTTACCTTTTGATTTTTCGGGTCTGACGTGACTTTTTGACTTTTAACTTTGTACGATCACATAAAAGTGATTACCGCGTAGCCGGTAAATCCCTGAAAATTATTTAAATAATAAATCATATTTATTATTATTTATCTCTCATTACGAATTTAGTTTTCAAATTTATTTGAAAAGAAACGAGAAAATATATGTTATTTCTAAGTTGATTTATCAAAAACGAGCAGCTAAATCACGTTTTCATTATTCGGACTCTAAAGCAATTTGATGTAAAACGACATTCCTGACAACTTTTCAGTTTTGACCGAGACTCGAAAACAGTCAGAAAGACACTGAAATGCCCTCGCAAGATTTAGAATCGAGAAAATAATTAAATTACATTTAATTATCACGTTTTATTAAATAAAAATATTTAATAAATTTGTTATCATTTTATTTAGTAACGTTGTTAAAGACGCAAATATACGGGTTAAAAATGTATTTTTATTTTTACTTTCGGACGAGACATAACCGGGCTTCCAAACGAATAACAAATATCTTTATAAATGTTATAAAAATATTTATGAGATACTATCAAGTAAATACTCATTTTTATCTGAAAAATAATTTGGAAAACAATGGCGCAAGTTTCGTGACTTGAATCATCCGTTAAGTCTCTCAAACGAGTCCCAAACCATATTTTACCAAAAGTTACACTTTTGGTCCCTGAGGAAACATTTACAAATTAACCCCCCCATCTATTAGTAACATGTCACCTTTCTTTATAGTTTATATATATATATATATAAATTATAAATTTAATTTTCATTTTACATATATATATATAAACACACACATCTCCATCCTCCATCTCTCTCCCTCCCCAAATCCGGCAGCCACCTCCGGCCACCGTCACCGCCGCCGTGCCGCCGCCAGAAAACTTTTCCGGCGAACCCAAAAATTATAAAAAGATAGATCCGTCCCGGATCTATCCGATCCCCACCACCACGCGCTGCCACCTCCACACCACCCTACCACCGCCGCCACTGCCATCATCTTCACGCTATCATCATCACCATCGTCACCCCCCAACACCACCACTGCCAACACCTCCCCACCGCCACCCCACGACGAGAACACCACGAGGGTGCATTGGTTTGACAGGGTAACCACCAAAGGGTGCATTTGTTTTTATTTTATAACATAAATGGGGTGCGTGTGGTTTTATCATATCACCACCCAGGGTGCGTTCGGTTGACAGCCGCCGCACCACAAGGGTGCGGCTGTCTTTGTGGTTAGCAGCACATGGGTGCGTTTGGTTTGATTAGAACCTGAGAGGGTGCGTTCGGTTCGAGTTGTCACAAAAGGGTGCGTCGTGTTTAGTCTTTAACAACAAAAAGGGTGTTTGTTTCGGGGGTTCAGCAGCGGGTGTGTTCGGTTTAAAAATGCAGCGGGTTCATTGGGTTGTCATACAACAGGATAGGGTGCGTGTGGTTTTGGTCTCAACCGCACCAAAGGGTGCGTGTGGTTTCAGCTATGACCTGTTAGGGTGCGTTGAGGATCGTTTGGTTTGGTTACAAAAGATTAGGGTGCGTCCGGTTTGTCTCCGCCGCAAGGGTGCGATTGGTTTTTGGTTCATATCTCAAATAGGGTGCGTTTGGTTGGTTAAGGCAGCTAGGCTGCGTTTGGTTGTAGTAAACAACTAAAATGGTGCGTTTGGTTCAATGAAACAACAATAAGGGGTGTGTTTGGTTCTCGTGTTCGCACAACAGGTGCGTTTGGTTTGGGCAGCCAAGCACTAAAGGTGCGTTTGGCATAACAGGTTCACGAATATGGGTGTTTGGTTTGGCAGAATCACCCAAAAGGGGTGTTTGGTTTGGGTTAACAGACACCACGAAGGGTGCGTTTGGATAAGGGTTTAACACCGTGAGGGTGTGTTTGGTTTTAGAGAGAGACACAAAGGGCGCATTTGGTTTAGCGAAACAACAAGGGTTCGTTTGGTTTATACTAATCAACTAATATATATAACATGAGATTTATAAATCATAAATCAGAACTAATATGGTGGTTAATGGTTAAATAAATATAATATTTACTATTTTGTTTAGTTTATATACAATAACATATATATTATATCTAGAACACGCAGGCATTTGAAACATTGAAACGCGGATAATTGCAACATATATTGATAAAGGGAAAACGTTGAGTTTTGCGAATATGGGGATCGTATTATAAACGGAAAAATCATGACGAAATATATATATAAATTTTCTACATTTATTAATGATTCACCAAAACCTCTATTATTTTGGGAAACTCGGAAAAAGGGACTAAGTTATATTTTAAAGATATATTAAAATATAACTATACAATAACTTGACAACGAACGAAAAATTATACGTTTACAATTAGACAACTGTTTTAGACACAACTCGTCGAGGAAACAAATAATATAAACTTATAAGATATTATTTTATGTTTTATAATTGTCAGCTAGAAGATAACATAATAATTGTTGTAAAAGCTTTATAAACATCGGTTAACTTAATTGGTAATCTTAAAACGTACGATTACGTTTATACAAGAACTTTTTATTTAATTAAGTGGTGATTTCAGAAAACGAGTCAAACTAATTGGTTTAATTATTTTACTCACACTTATTATATAATACTTGCAAAGCATTATATATGTCACATTAATCTCTGGATTGTTTGTATTTGATATATAACTCACGGTATGAGTTATATAAAGGTTTATTTTTCATATGTAATATATACAGAATATATTACATACGTTGCGTCTACTTTTCATTCTATTTATTTAACCAACCACCAAACTATTACAACCTTAAATCTAAATCTTTTATCAACGTGTCACGTTGATGTAACCATTCATCGGGAAACCCAAATTCATTATCCTAGGCTAGTGGGTCTAAGCCGTTAAGTTAAGCTGCATCTTCTTGATCGAGCCGCTTCGTCTTCCGGTCGTGTTGTGCATATTAGATGCCTATATGTCAATCGTTCTTCATCATCGAGTTGAGTTTATAGCTCCCCTGTTTTTACTGGTTTTACATATATTTTTGGGGTGAGAACATGCTTGTTTACAAATGCATTTACATGGTTGATTACAAATTGGTTTACATACTTATTTACATAGCCCGCTGTTTGATACATTACTTGACTTTATTTTTGGTCACGAATGCATATTTTACTTTTGAAAAAGGATTACAGATTAGCTTAAGCGGATTGAACTGATGACAAAAACGGTACTGCCCGGGCATTCTTGGAGAGGACACCGGTAACGGGAGTACATATTTTTACTTTACTGCCCGGGTGTTCTTGGAGGGGACACCGGTAACGGGAGTATATATTCTTTAAATCACTGCCCGGGTGTTCTTAGAGGGGACACCTGTGATGGGTATATATAAGTCTACGTCACAGCTTCATGAACTGTAAATCACTTGGAGGGTGAGCGCGAATGTTATAAAATAGATCTATTCGGGATTGACAATCCCCGTTCGGGTGATTAGCTATCACTAGGTAAACGAACGTTATAACATGTCGAATTACGATTGGTTGGGAATACAGGGCCCCCAACAAATATACATGAATTTTTACTGTTATATTAGTGCATCGGTTTCATGAACTTAGAGTAATTGTAATCATTGTTTTATACTCACATGGATATTTACTGTGCCTTGAATAAAGTGGCAATACATACTTGAAACATCTTTGGTGACATTAAACTGATCATGCATTCTTTATAAATCTTTGGGATAAGATTGGTACTTTTGGTGACATAAAATGTGTCGTGCATTCTTTATAAATCTTTGAGATTTTTACATGGTACTGTGATGACATAGTGGACAAATACATTCATTTGAAACTTACAGTCATATTTAAACTAACCTATGAACTCACCAACTTTATGTTGACCGTTTAAAGCATGTTTTTCTCAGGTGATATAGATACTTGGCTTACTTGAAGTGCATTGGAGTCTATACATTCAAGTTTTTCATGGTGATGCAATTATGGGACAAATGTTATATGAATTTTAAGGAAATCAATGAGATTATTTTTCAAACGACACATTTAGAGGTCGTTCTCTTGTATCTAGCGCTGTGTATTATGAAGTAACTCCCCTGGACATACTTCCGTTGCGACACACATTTTTGGGGGTGTTACACTAAGACTTGACCGTATTTACTAAGGTAATTGACGGTGTGATTCACTACCTGCATGGATATATAATATCAATCAGAGGACTACCTTCTACGGTGAGTTCAT
Organism: Tanacetum coccineum; assembly: GCA_026074375.1. Classification (NCBI taxonomy): domain Eukaryota; kingdom Viridiplantae; phylum Streptophyta; class Magnoliopsida; order Asterales; family Asteraceae; genus Tanacetum; species Tanacetum coccineum. The sequence continues at coordinate 6,219 of BQNB010014469.1, forward strand.
AGCCCCATGTTTTACTGTTATTTAAATGACTTACATCCTTGGGGTGAGAACATGCTTGTTTTACAAATTGGACGCAAGTGTACATTTTATACCATGATTACGTGTTTGCCTAAGTTACCATAACCCATTATGTCCATTATCATGAACTGTTAATTACATAGATGTGATTGGGAATTACATTATATGGGCGCGAATGTTATGAATAGATCTATTAGGGATTGACAATCCCCGTTCGGGTGACTAGCTATTACCGGAAACGAACGCATACCATGTCGAATTTGGGATGTTGCGGGGTTAACACATCATTCACGGACACTTGTTGGCAAATACATTTGCATTCATATATGTCAAGCTTCAGTGTCATGAGCTAAGGAAAATGTAATTACTTTTTATGATGTTTGCATTTGTTGCTTAATCATACACATGGAAATCTTGCGGTCCTACCATTGATTTACATAAACCTATGAATTCACCAACTTTATGTTGACATTTTAAGCATGTTTTTCAGGTCAATAAGGCACGAGGTGCGATGAAACATTGGAAGTCAAAAATTAAAGACTCAACACTTAAGATTTAGGGTCTTATTACATTTTGGGGATAATTATTATAAACCGGAATCTTTATTTATATTGTTGAACAATTTGAAGCCATGGGCTTATGTAAAAAACAAGTATTTTGTTAATCCAATGTATCTTTTTCAAACGACACGTTTAGTAGTCGTTCTCAAGTCTTGTGCTATTGATCCGTAAATGTAACGCCCTCGAATATTCAACATTTTGTTGCGTACTCAGATTCGAGGGTGTTATAGATTGGTATCAAAGCCAAGGTTATAGAGAACCAGGTCAAAAGTCTTGTCTGGACTATAACCATTTTCAAACACTTGATTTACAAACGGGGTTTGTATGGGACATTTACACATTACTTGTTGCATCAAATTTATGTGCTTACATGACATGCATTGTTTTAGCATTAGTAGGGTACTAAGTGCTTACATGATCGATATACGTGTATATAAATGATATTACGTATATTACTATAAGACTTTTATAATTTAAGCTTACAAACATATTATATCGATTTTTCCTATAAGTAATACTTATATAAGTTATTTTTGCTTTTGCAAGCAGTCATGTCTTCTGCTTCATCAGCTGTCACATACACTTCTGTCTACACCGACTTTGAGCCCGACAGAGCCTTCTGGGGAGCCAATGATGAGGAGATATCTGAGGGAGGTATTCCATGGGTCATCGTATTAGGATACGACGGACTCCCGATACAGCCAGTAGCCCCACCATCACCGGATTACATACCAGGCCTAGAGGATCCACAGACACCACCAGTTCCTCAGGATGAGGATGAGCGTGAGCCTATGTTCGTACAGGCACATGATCCTGACTACGTGCCAAGGCCTATATACCCTGAGTATATACCATTGGAGGATGAGCATAAGTTTCCAACTGAGTAGCAGCCATTACCTCCTGTTAATTCACCCACTGCTGAGTTACCCGGATATGTTACTGAGTCGGATCCCGAGGAGGATCCAGAGGAGTACGAGGATGATGAGACAGAGGATGGTCCGGCTGACTATCCTATGGACGGGGGAGATGATGGAGATGATGATGACGGCGATTCATCTATGGATGACGCCAATAACGAGGATGAGGATGATGAGGACGAGGAGGAGGAGGAGGATGAGCACTTAGCTCTGGCCGACTCTACTATTGTTGTACCTGTTGATGAGCCTGTCTTCCCACCTAAGGGAACAGAGCCTGTTATACCACCACCCACTGACATTACTATTGGGGCTAGGATTACCGTCCGGCCTCAGACTTCCATATCCCTTCCACCAGAGGCAGAGGTTGAGAGACTTCTGGCCATGACTACTCCATCACCATCACCACCTGTCTCACTATCACCACCCTCTGCAGGAGAGCGCCTTGCTAGGTGCACATCCCTACCTGCACATTTATCACCACCACTTGTGCCATCACCCTTACTACCATCATCTGGGTGTCCAACCTAAATCCAGACACTCAGGATAACATCCACTCAGGCTCTCATTGACGTAGTTACTGCCGCATTACCATCACCTCCACTACCACCACTACCACCATCTCTATACATACCACCACCTGTTGACTATAGGGACCAGATTCCCGAGTTTGAGCAGCCACCTCGCAAGAGGTTTTGTTTGTCCACTCTAGGCTCCCGATATGAGATTAGAGAGAGTTCTACTGCTAGACCTACCAGAGGTCGAGGGATAGATTATGGGTTTGTCAGCACAGTAAATGCTGAAGAGAGGCGATAGGGGATTAGGGATGTCGGGTATGGTATTAGGGATACTTGGGTAGATCCAGCAGAGGCAATGCCTGAGATAGCCCCGGTGACCTTAGGAGAGGTCAATACTAGGGTCACAGAGCTTGCTGAGCTCCATGAGCATGATACACATGACTTGTATGCTTTATTAGAGGATGCTCAGGATAGTAGGTCTCGTATATCATAGCGAGTCAATATGGACTCGCAGCGGGTCAATTTACTTATGGGGGATAGGGTGACTCTCCAAGAGACAGTATAGATGGTGGAGGAGGAGGCCTATGCTTCCCGAGAGGCTTGGGCTCACTCGATAGGATTGAGTCAGGCAACTCATCAGGAGCTTCAGACCATCGTGATCATGTGTATGCACACGAGACCTATCTCCAGGCACACCAGACGCAGCTACAGTTGTAGGGTACTCTCATTCAGACACAACATTAGGTACATGAGACTCGCTTTTAGATGCAGCAGACTGAGTTAGTAGCGCTTCGAGAGACTGACCGTAGATGTCAGGCACAGATGGTAGAGACTCTCCGAGTCATTAGAGACATGAGGCGAGAGATGAGCGACACGCAGACCGAGTTGTTATCACTGCGAGAGCAGCAGAGGAGAGCTAGACAGCCAAGACCAGAGGCTAGGATTCTAGATCACTAGGATGTTTCTACGGACGCTGATAGTCACATCTAGTGATTTATGTTATTTTATCTTGCTAGGTCATTGTACAGGCATGTTAAGTATTAGGGGTTTTCCCCGCTAACATAGCCTTAGATCTTTTGTATTGTATTAAGATACTTCCGACAACTATTTCTATGTAAAATTTTCAAAAGTTATGAATGAAATATGTGTTTATAGTACTAAATACCTCTCTTGTGTTTGATAACTCATCTATACATTATTATATTGTGCATATAACCTCTTGTTTTGTCTTTGTGATCTAGACAAACCATCGGCAACCTACGACCAGAAGAGGACCGAATACCCTGTTAACACCACCAACCTAAACAACCATGACTCCAGAATCATCCAAGCAATGCATCACCAAGCTCTTTGCAAACTCCACCAATGGATATGGAAGCCACATTCGCAGGAGGATAACCAATGACGTGCAAACTGTGCGCCCTGTTTTTTACCGCTGACTTCATGAAGTGTCCAACCTTTGAACATCAAAGGACTGAAGGCGTGGTCGGTTTGACTCGGTGTATTGAGAAAGAATGGATGTCAGTTTTTCATATCAGTGGATGTGCTAATGAGAATCAAGTAAAGTATGAGCCACCTGCACCATGTTAGTTGCTGCTTTGACTTTGGGAATGGTCAGTAAGAACCGTTAAGGTCCTGAGGCTATGCAATACATTGGAATAACACAAGAAAAAGATGACGGACAAGTATTGTCCGCAGGGTGAAATCAAGAAATTAGAAATCGAGCTGTGGAACCTAAAGGTCAAGGGGAACGATTTTCAGCATATAACAAAAAAAACTGAACGTTTCCAAGAACTAACCCTGATATGTACCAAGTTTGTTGGCCACAACGAAACCGAGAAGTTGACAAGTAACATCAGAGGAATTCTTGACAACATTTATGGAACATCAAATCTGCCAGACCCAAGACTTGGATGAGACTATTGAGTTTGGCCGAAATAACGACATGATGGATCAGAATTCCGCACCTACGCATAAAGGCAGTCTGTCAACAAAAGGAAGCTATGATTCATCCAGGAACAACCATTTGTCACCAGCCAACAACCTAACAATAGGCAGAATGTCGCCAAGGTCTACAATATGGGGACAGGCGAAAGGAAGCCTTATGAGGGATCTTTGCCCAAATGCACCGAAGTGCCATCTTCACCACAATAGCCCGTGCACCTAGAAGTGCCACAGGTGCAACAAAGTAGGCATTTTTGCTCTTTCGCATTGCAGGAGTACTGGTAACACAAATGTTGCTAATACTCAGAAAGGGCAAAAAAATTATTGGGGCAGGCTCCCAAGGAATATGGTTATTTGAGTGTGGACACCAGGGCAATTTCAAGAGAGATTGTCCCTAAGTTAAAGAATAAGGATGGAAGGAAATGGAAATGCACATGGCTGTGTTTTATGCAATGGAATGCAGAAAAAAGAGGCAATGCATCAGGGAAACCCTATGGCCAATGTCGTCACGGGTACGTTGCCTCTTAAATAACCACTATCATACTATCTTATTTCGACAGCTAGTGCTGATAGAAGCTTTATATCCACTGCATTAGTTCTTGATTAACATCGCTCCCAACTTCCATTAGAAAATTGTTATGATGTCGTATTACTGATGGTAAATTAGTCGAGACAACACATTAAAGCGAGGATGCACTTTAATTTCTTAGACCACCCCACTATTTTCCCATCAGCTAATTTCGACAACATAACTATCATCTATGAGTGGGGCGATGTTTAAATTCGTAAAGATTAATTCCCAGGGAATTTAAATGAGTGGATAAAGAAACTCCTATCGCACCAAGTGTCGAAATAAGATAGATGCATAGTGGGTATATTTAAAGGAACATACCGTGACGACATTGGCATTTGGGTTTCCCGAAGCATTTCTCTCTTTTTGGTCAATATCCCACTGCATAAAACCCAGCCTTGTGCATTCCCATTTCCTCCATCCTTATTCTTCAACTTAGGACAATCTCTCTTGAAATGCCCTGGTGCCCACACTCCAATAACAACCATTTCCTTGGAGCTGCTCCCTTGCCCTTTTGAGTTATTAGCAACATTTGTGTTACCGGTACTCATGCCATCTTGGTCTCCATTAGGGTTATTGCAGTTTTCACACTTGTAAGGTCAAACTTTTTCAGCATGTCTGCAACATACATGTCTTGAGAAATGAAAATTCCATCTGTCTTTTGTTTGACTTGCAATCTAAGAAAGAATATGAGTTCACCCATAGAACTCATTTGTAATCTGCCTTTCATCAAGGCCTCAAATTCATCACACCAAGACTTTCTACTAGAGCCAAAAATGATATCATCAACATACACTTGAACTAGCATGATATCCTTCTTGTCCTTCTTAATAAATAAAGTCTTATCTATGGAATCCCTCCTGTATCCATGCTTCTTTAGAAATGTGGATAGAGTAGCATACCAAGCTCTAGGAGCTTGATGTAAACCATATAAAGCTTTAACAACCTTATAAACCTTCTTAGGATGATCAAGATCAACAAAACCAGGAGGTTGAGAAACATACACCTCTTCATCTATAATAACTCCTCTTGCATAGGTTTAACCCAACTATCATCTTTTAGAGCTTCATAAATCTTTTTAGGTTCCTCCTGAGATAAGAAGCAGGCAAACAAACAATGCTGTTGATCTTTGTGATTGTTCCTTTGTTGCTTTTGAACATATCCCGTGACCCTTTGGCCTAATAATCATTGCCTTATTTCTGACAACTACTCCTCTTTCCCTCACCTTTTGTTTCTGTAATAACCCCATTTTGTTTCCAATCACCATTTGCTCCATTAGGTAGATCGACTAAATCCATACCTGTTGCATGCCTAAACTGAAACAACTCCTTTGCATAGCTTCAACCCAACTGTAAGATTCATAAGTGTATTTAACTTTTGAGGTTTAACATGGGTATCATTTAAGTTTATTGTAAGATGAAAATTTAGATGCCAATTATGATGTCGAAGATTAAAATGTTGACCTCTAAATGTCATTTTCAGGAATCTCAAAATCTTGTTTCTAGAAGAAAGCCAAATAACAGAGAAAGATGGAGAGTGGTTACATGAGCTTGCTATGAACAATACAGTACTTGAAACATTGAACTTTTACATGACAGACCTTTCACAAGTTAGCTTTAATGATCTTGAGTTAATAGCCAAAAGATGCAAGTCTTTAGTATCGGTAAAGATAGGCGATTGTGAAATCTTGGATCTTGTTCAGAAATCTTTTTAGGTTCCTCCCGAGATAAGAAGCAGGCAAACAAACAATGTTGTTGATCTTTGTGATTGTTCCTTTGTTGCTTTTGAACATCACTTACAAGTGCATGTGCTCCTGAATGTTGCTGCACTCTGCTTCTAGTTTGCACAGATGATTTAGGATCACCAAGTATTTGACTTTGTGGGTGAATGTTGTGAATCCTAAGAGTAGGAATGGGACTAACAGCTACTTCTGTTGGTAAGTTGTTGAAATCATGGACCATACCCTTGTCATCATAAGAAGCCACATCAAAAATCCCTTTCTGAGGCTTGTTAAATATTGTGAGCTCTGGCATCTCAGAATCCCTCTTTGATCACATGTTATTATAAACTGGTCCACTACCAAAATTTACTGAGGTAGTACTGGTAGCTTTGTTCTTAGGTACTTCCCTTAAATGCTTTTGAGCAAGTTTATCCAATTCTCTTCTAAAATATAGAATTTTAGAAGTATCTTCTGAAATACCAGTAGGATAAGCCTCCTTCTCTTGTGTTTTAAGGTTTTGAAGCTCTGTCAAAAACTCCTCTGCCTTTGAATTAGTAGAAGACTTCCTTGGTCCAACTTTTGTTGCAGTATGCTTGGCTACTGTAGGCACAACAATAAGCTCCTCAGCCTCATCTTCTTCCTCAGAAGCATTTGCATTTCGATTTGGAGAGTAACCTGCACTGTTAGACACTTCTAAAGACCTTCATGAGGTATAGTATAATTCTTCAAGAGACACAGGAATATAGTTCATGAGAATCTGAGACTAATCACAATCCACACAACCATCTAATAACCTACGCCTTTTACCGTTTCGGTTTTCATCAAGAAATTATTACATGCAGATTTACTTTCTACTTTTTGGTTACTACATATATAATCCCCTAAGGCTTTGGCTATTAGTTGAGTAACCAACTAAGGAGCACCGTCATCTGACACTTTCCATCAAACTTTCCAATCGACGACTTAGAGTATCTAATATGGGTAACATGGCACCCAAAAGGTCTTTTGTTAGCTAATAGATTGGTTTTGTGGCCAAACAAAAGACTTCATAAGGAAGTTTTGTTTTGAAGGGTTAGTCACTCCATACCCCTAATTGTCTAATGAAGTTCTGGAATGTGCCACTAGTTTTCATCTTAGTAGCCAAAAGAATACCCAACAATATATGGTACAATCATCAGTACTACAAGGCAATAATAGTGCATGATTAATGCTTTTTATAGAAGTAGGTCTAAAAAAAGCACCATCTGCACGTTGTGTAATGGCTCAGTGAATTGATTTCTTGGGACTAATTTAGCTACAGTAGGCCTTGTGTTTGCTTCCCTTTCTTGGCATGCAACAGCACATGTATGGTCTTCTGAACTCCTTGGAAAGGTAGAACCTCATACTAGGTTTCCCTCAGCAATTTGTTTAGGATTTTTAAAATTTATATGACCTAACATCCCTGTTCCATAATTAGATTTAATCAAATGTGCTTTTGCAATCATACAATCATATCTTTTTGTAGGAGCAGAGTCTTTCATATCCAAACAGTACATAGTGTGCTGCCTATGGGCCTTGAAAGTATCTGATTTTCATCAGGCATCTTAAAGTCAGGAGACACAACAAGACAATCAGTTTTCATTAATAGAAGAACCCCTTAAGCTGCTTACACATAATTTATGATATTGAGAAAATTATGAAAAATGTCCGAAGTTCTTTTACAAAAGACACACTATCCAAATTCTAAATAATAACTCTTACTTGCCTTTACCAATTTATGTATCCTTTTGCACCCTCCAAAGGTAACATATCCCCCTTTGCATTCTTCAAAATCATCCAGGTGATCCTTGTTACCAGTCATGTGCCCTGAGCATTCACTATCAAATATACCTCCTGTCCTCCATGTTTTTGAGTGGATGATCCTGCACATGAAAAAGAGAAATTAGTTTCTCTTAGGGACCCAGGCCTTTTCAGGCTTGGGTTTGGCCTTGTGGACCTTTAGCATTTACAGTTCGAACAAAATTAGATCCACTATTACAATTGGAGTTTGGTTATTGTTCCTCCAATTATAACCTATGCTGAGGGTCTTAACAGCAAAATGCCCCAATTTCCTCTTTAAGCATGGAATAATGCATGTTTTGTTGTATTTCTAACATGGTCTTCTCACAGTGTAAAGTGATTTGACACATACCTTCTTTGATTCAAAACTTATTCACCTGGGATCTTACAGGCCAACCATTGTTTGAGTTACCAGGTAGGTGACTTGGATTGTTTAGGATCTAACAGATCTAAACAAATAAGCGCAGCCCGTCAAATACACCATATGGCCAAACATTAATACCATAGGGCCAAACTAGAAATAAACTGTTTGGCCTAAACAGCCTTGAGGTGTACTTGACTCAGTAACAAAGTGATTAATCATGGATAACCCCTTAAAGTTTGCCTTTTTTCTCATAGCTGTTTAAAGGGCCACCTGGTGGGGGGCCCTTACCAGAATTTCAAAACCCTTTATTACTGTCAGCACATTCCTCTCTTTGTAAACACAGGCCCAAATCTAGGTAGCAGCGAATGTTGACAATTTCCGAAGGCGATACATCATCGATCAATAGCCAAGATATCCACTCCCACAGAGAATTTTCCGTTTTGCACCTACTAGAAACATCGGCAACGACCCTCCTCCAAGAGATATGATAAACCATAAGCCCCAGGCATCAACATAGATCAAGCAATATAAATAACGATTCCGGTTTTATACCACTTGTCGCCCAAACAGGCCTAAGCCCCCCCAACTCTTAATGTAGACTCTTCACAAAATGCCATCTAATGTATCATCGCACAGTGCTCCTATTGACCTGAAAAACCTGCTTCAAAAATCACAAACTATTGGTGGACTTCATAGTATATGTAACTCCAAAGTATGACCTCAATATTTTCCAAGTTTATGATAAAGCACAAATGCAAACATCATAAAAAGTAAATACGTTAATCCTAAGCTCATGACGCCGAAGTTCTACATGGTAATGAATGCACTAAATTGCCAAATAATGCCCATTAAAGATGTACTAAACGAAACAACCGCAAAATCCGACATGTTATAAAACATATCGTACCCGGTGAATAGCTAGTCACCCGAACGGGAACTCAATCCCAAATAGATCTACTCAGAACAATCACGGGTGCTTACAATCTCGTAATTGACAGTTCATATAAGGTCTCAGTGGTTATTATACACCGCTACTTAGGCAAACAAGTAATCATTGTATAAATAGAAATTACAACATGCATCCAATTTGTAAAATAGCAAGTTCACACACCCCAATATGTAAATCATTTACAGAGAGAATTGTAAAACACAAGGGTCTCTTGCATCTCACCCTTAGTAAATATCCTCTGGATGAATACTAATTATCCAAGTATGAATCACACCGTAAATACAATGGTGAAATTACGCCAGACTTAGTCAAACAAATTTAGGCATAAAAAGAATTAAATGTATAAACTACAAAAGTTGCTATTTGATATATATACTGATATACTTGTGTGGTGGTGCACGTACGGTTAATGGAGTTATTGCCGTCCTGATGACTCTTTGGAAAAGGTTTATGATTATCACACTGTTCTATAACGTATAATACGTATATTAATAAATATCCATATTTATTAAGTCGTGGTTTAACTTGTTATAATATATATAACTCGTCCGATTCGTTAAGTGTTTACAAAAATCACTTTCCGTGTTTACCAAATACCCATAAGATCTTGTAATAACAAAGATAGTTCCATAGTTTAGAAGAAATATAATATTATTTTTCATTCAAAACCCTTAAGTTTCCATAATTACCCTTTTCGGACCTCGCATCCTTTACATAATTTACACATTAGGTCCCTTACAGTTTTTTAACCAGACCCATGCATTTCAATTTAACAAAAACAGGATCCCAACATAAGAATCCATTTTTGGACAGTTTTAGCCCCTCTAGTTTGTAATTTACACTTTTAGTCCTTTAACTTTACAAAAATCGCATTTTAAGTCCAATTAAAGTTTCTAACATTGGCAATTATTTTTTAAATTAACCTCCCAATTAAGCCATATAAGCTGTCCTAGCTTATAAATAAGCTCGAATGAGCTTATTTTGGCTTATTTGGCTTATTGGGCCCGTTAGGGTCCATTAAGCTTTTAAATGGTCAAATCTAGTTCCCAAGGGTACATAAGCTCTCATTTGACTTATATAAGCTCATATGAAACTGTTTGAATGAACAATAAACTCGAAGTCGGCTTCTTTTTTGCTGTATTTGTGCTCGTTGTCCCAGACAACCTTAAACCAAAGTAAGCAAAAAGTCCATTAGGGTTTTCTCTTATTGATTTCAACGTATTTTTTCCATACTAATAAGGCTTATTATACGAACTATTATAAGTTTGTTTCATTATTCGTGCTTATTCATTTAGGCTTGTGGAATGTAGTAGCTCGTAAATGGGCTTGTTGGGCCCGATTGAGCCCGATAAGCTTTTAAAAATGTTTGGGCTGAAGTTCTTTAGGGGGCCAATAACCTTCTTAATTTTATAAGGGCCTTTTTACTGTTTGAGCCACAAATAAGCTGGTGGAGCTTAATTTGTGGCTTCTGGGCCTTAGAAATGCCTATGGTAAATGGGCTAACTGCCCATTTAGGACCGTTTAGTTTTTCTTTATAAAAGGAACAAAGGCTATAATTGGGTTGTTTAAGCTCATAGGACTCCTGATAAGCTCGGTGAGCATATTGCCACTTTGGGCCCCCCTGTTGGGCCCTGTTGCTCGATAGGAAGCCCGATAAGGGTTTAAGGTTTATTATAATACATATCAGCTGCTATAAGCTCACGGGAAATAAGCCCGTCCTACGCATATTCTTGGCTTATGTAAACTTGTTGTCACCCAACAACGGTCCGTGAAGCTCAATAATTGTCGAATAGTATTATTAAGGTATTCATGTGGGATTCGTTAGATCGTCTAGCACCAAAATAATGTGCCTAACATTTCCTAATCGCGACCCATAACATGCAAACGTTTAAGAGTCTCATATACTCCCTCCCTAGCCCATGTCGTTACATTTTCTTTAAAAGTTTACGTGTGGTTTATGCATTATTTTCGAAGTGTAAGGGTTATTATATCCACTTTAGTTTCCTTACTCGGTGTTAAATGATACACGTCTATTTATATTCCATTATTTATAACATATTCCATTATCATCTTTCTAGCCACCACACAATAATACATACGTATAATACACGTCAAGGACTTGTAGCCACGCATGGGATGAACCAAGCGTAGTTACGATCATGACAAACTTAGCTAATCACATACGACTGGCCCCCCCTATGCATTAAATACAAAAAACTATCACAAGATAAAATGTACGTAGTTCGTCGCGACTTACAAAAGGTCCTAGAGTTCTTGAAACGAGTGCGTAGTTCAACCCAAATGTTAACAAAAATCGTTGTAACCCAACCAAGCTTCAAAGCCTTATTCAGAATGCCCGAAGTTTAGCTCATAAACCTTCTTGTGACCTCGATTGGATACACTAGTCTCCACTTTAGGTTCGAAAGACTAATGAAGGTGGGGTGTTTGCTTTTTGTTAATACCGGAACAAACGAAGCTAAAAGTGTAAGGGAGTATGTTATTATCCGTATGAGAGAGTTTTGCGACAGACTCAGAAGTGTACTCCAGTGAAACAGTGAGATGTATTTATAGGCCAATGTAGCTGATAACCATTCCTAGTCCCTTAAACAAACCAACCCGAGCCTTAAATCCTATCTGTTTTAGAGGATTCTAGTTAGTCACGACATTGTTGTATGATAAAACAACTAAGTACGATAGCCTTAATTACCCAATATTTGTAAAAGATATGGCTTATGAACTTAGAAATCATATGATTTGTGTGTGTTGAATTTGCTTAGTCCGCGGCAACTCAAGGGAACAACAATGACCAAGTGGTTCATAACCAATGGGTATTTAGCTATCTAGGAACATTAAGTACTAGTTTTAATTAAACCATAGTTGTACATGTACTTATATAAGATTTAGGAAGATTTCCTAGTTGGTTTAAGTGTATAACTGGCCCCATTATGGGTTATATATAAAAAATTGATTTATTTTTGTGTTAAGGTGGTAAAAGTGGGTATTGGTTTGAGTCTAGATAAGTCTAGGTATTTACGAGGTGTGTCCAAATGTACTTTTATTGCGAAACGTAACCCTTTTACGTGACCAATAAAAATAAAACACGCCAAGTTGATAATTATCTTCTTAATAATTATATATTACTTGATGGATGTAAACCTTAATTTATTTGATGACCGTTTACATTAAATGATCTTTCTATACTGTAACGCGATTTATCTTAAAAGTTAATTTAAAGTAAACGCGTATCGGACCAAAATAAATAGTGACAAATAATAGATGTCGTAAAATGACCTAAAATTGAGAAATGTTACAGTCTCTACCCGTTAAAATAGCTTTGTCCTCAAAGCTTAAGACCTTGTAGCGGATGACGTAGCCCAATTTGTGAATAGTTATGGGTATTTCTGTACGCACAATTCTCCACATGTCCCATGAGAACTCAGGACCCGTCTCCTATACGTTCCAACAAAACCTTACCCAATGGTAACCGTGCTTCGCTTCAATCGGTTGGAACTTCCCTTCATGATTTTAAACAGGGCCTCTTCCACAAACTGGGAGCTTATCGTCCAACGTGAATTCCATCTACCGACATGAACTAAAGGTTTTTATTTCAGTGTAACATTTCTCAGATTAGACACATTGAAAGTATGAATGAACTCTGCTCAACTCTCGTAGGAAGTTCTCAACATGTAGCAACTTTCCTAACCTTTGGCTAACCCCCTGAAAAAGTCGGACGTAATCATCGGATTCAGCTTACCCCGCTTACCGAATCGTACAACCCATTTCTATGGTGATACCTTGAGCATAACCCTATCAGCGTAGCTCTTTTGTCCATCCTGAGTAGCTTGCATCCTTTGCTTGACCAGGACGATCTTTTTCGTTGTTTGACGATCTTTTCCATTGTTTCTTGGATCAATTCCGGACCCGTCAGTTGGGCTTCCCCAACCTCGGCCCAGCACACCGGTGATTGACATTTTCGACCATACAGTGCCTTATAAGGGGCGGCCTTTATGCTAGCGTGATAACTGTTATTGTATGAAAACTCAGCCAATGGAAAATGTTTAACCTAGCCCTTGCCAAAGTCGATCACGCAAGCACGTAGCATGTCCTCGAGAGTTTGAATGGTTCTCTCGCTCTGGCCTTTAGTTTTTGGATGATACGCAGTGCTCATACTAATATATGTACCCAAAGCTTTCTGAAATGATCTCCAGAAATTTGAAGTAAATCTTCCATCACGATCACAGATAATTGAGGCAGGTATCTCGTGTCTTGCCACTATCATGTTCATGTACAACCTTGCCAACTTATCCAATGGATCATTCTCCCTTATTGGCAAGAAGTGAGCAGATTTTGTAAGTCGATCCATAATCACCCAGATGGTGTCAAAACCTTGCGACGACTTAGGAAGCTTGGTGATAAAATCCATCGTGATGTTATCCCACTTCCATTCGGGTATCTCAGGTTGTACTAGCAATCCTGACGGCCTTTGATGTTCGGCCTTGACCCTTGCACACGTCAGGCATTTGCTAACATACGTGGCGATGTCTGCCTTCATATTGGGCCACCAATATAGCTTTTTCATGTCTTGATACATCTTTTCCGAACCGGGATGGATAGAATATTTCGACTTGTGGGATTCGTGCATAATCACGGATCTTAAGTCTCCATAGCAAGGTAACCAACTCCTGCCGTGTAAACATAAGGTTCCATCAGCACGTGGTTCCAATATTTCCTTGGGTATATCCCTTCGGATTATACCGCCTACGTCTTCATTCACGAGGTTCTCTGGTTTCTAGGCTTCGATCTGAGCTTCTAGTATTCGTTTGGGAAGATCCAAGCCAATTGTCATAACTAAGGCTCGAACCCGCAATGGCTCAATCCGTTCCTTACGGCTCAACGCATCGGCCACTACGTTTGCCTTCCCTGGATGATAACGAATGTCACAATCGTAATCACTTAACAATTCTAGCCAACGGCGTTGCCTCATGTTAAGCTCCTTCTGATCGAGGATGTGTTGTAGGCTTTTATGGTCGGTGAACACGGTGCATCTGGTTCCATATAGATAGTGTCTCCATAACTTTAGGGCAAACACTACCGATCCAAGTTCCAAATCATGAGTGGTGTAGTTCTTCTCGTAAACTTTTAGTTGTCGAGAAGCATAAGCAATCACCTTCTCTCTCTGCATTAATACAGCACCTAAACCCTTGTGTGACGCATCACAGTAGACCACAAAGTCTTCGCTTCCTTCAGGTAAAGCCAGAATTGGTGCACTGCACAACTTCTGCTTTATTAACTGAAAAGCGTTCTCTTCCTTTTCACCCCAGTCGAACTTGATTCCTTTCTGAGTAAGTTTCGTCATTGACTTAGCAATCTTTGAAAATCCTTCGATGAATCTTCGATAGTAACCAGCAAGACCTAAAAATTGGCGGATCTCCGTTGGTGTCTTAGGAGATGCCCAATCTTTGATAGATTCTATCTTGGCTGGATCCACATGTATGCCTCTGCTATCTATGACGTGTCCGAGAAATTGTACCTTCGGGATCCAAAATTCACATTTTGAAAACTTAGCATACAACTGCTCCTTCTTAAGCAATTCCAAAATTGCCTTAAGATGTTCTTCGTGTTCCTTCTCGTTCTTTGAATAAATCAGTATGTCATCAATAAAGACAATTACGAACTTATCCAAGTAAGGCTTGCACACTCGGTTCATGAGGTCCATGAATACCGCAGGTGCGTTTGTCAGTCCGAATGGCATAACCTGGAACTCGTAATGGCCATACCGAGTTCGAAATGCCGTCTTTGGAATGTCTTGCTCTCGCACTCTAAGCTGGTGATATCCTGATCTCAGATCTATCTTCGAATAAATACTGGATCCCTGGAGTTGATCAAATAAATCGTCGATCCTCGGGAGTGGATAACGATTCTTCACTGTCAGTTTATTTAACAATATAAATAAAGATTTCGGTTTATAATAATTGTCCCCAAAATGTAATAAGACCCCAAATCTTAAATGTTGACTCTTCAATTATTGACTTCCAATGTATCACCGCACCCCGTGCCTTATTGACCTGAAAAACATGCTTAAAACGTTAACATAAAGTTGGTGAATTCATAGGTTTATGTAAATCAATTGTAGGACCGCAAGATTTCCAAGTGTATGATTGAGCAACACATGCAAACATCATAAAAAGTAATTACGTTTTCCTAAGCTCATGACACTGAAGCTCAACATATATGAATGTAAATATATTTGCCACCAAGTGTCTGTGCATGATGTGCTAACCCTGCAACATTCCAAATTCGACATGGTATGCGTTCGTTCCCGGTGATAGCTAGTCACCCGAACGGGGATTGTCAATCCCTAATAGATCTATTCATAACATTCGCGCCCACATAATGTAATTCCCAATCACATCTATGCAATTAACAGTTCATGATCATGGACATAATGGGTTATGGTAACTTAGGCAAACACGTAATCATGGTATAAAATGTACACTTGCGTCCAATTTGTAAAACAAGCATGTTCTCACCCCAAGGATGTAAATCATTTAAATAATTGTAAAACATGGGGCTATGAACTCACCTGAGTGAATAGTCCTCTGGAAATTGATAATAGATATCCAAGTATGAATCACACCGTCAAATACCTAAGTAAATACGGCCAGTCTTAGTCTACAAGTTTAGGCTAAAGACTCAATGTATAAACTACAATAAATTTGCTAGTTTATATATACTGTTATCACTTGTGTGGTGGTGTACGTGTTTAATGTATTTGAAATTGTTTGATGGCTCTTGGGAAAACGGATATACTTTCTTAATAAATATACTTATTTATTAAGTCGTAAATTAAACCCGTTTAATGTCCGAATATATTAATATTCGACCGATTCTTTAAGCGTTTTATTATTTCACTTTTGATCACAAATATACCCTTAAGCTTCTAGATATTACACTTTAGTCCCTAGGTTTATAAAATATAAACATTTACACTGTAAACCCTTTAGTTTTGATAATTACATAATTAGTCCTTTAAGTTTACAAAAATGAAATTTAGGTCTTTATAGTTACTACTGGTAGATATAGTCATTACTACTGGTAGCATATTAGTTACTCCTGGTAGAATAATATTGTCATTAGTACTGGTAGTACCATAATGGTTACTACTGGTAGTTGTCAGATTGCCTTTTCGCGTAGGTGCGGAGTTTCTGATCCATCAAGTCATTGGCCAACTCAATAGTCTCATCTAATGTCTTGGGTCTGGCAGACTTGACGTTCCCATAAATGTTGTCAGGAAGTCCACTGATGTACTTGTCAACCTTCTCGGTTTCATTGGCAACAAACTTGGTACATATCAGGGTTAACTCTTGGAAACGTTCAGTGTATGCTGGAACATCGTTTCCCTTGACCTTTAGGTTCCACAGCTCAATTTCTAATTTCTTGATTTCACCCTGCGGACAATACTTGTCCGTCATCTTTTTCTTGAGTACTTCCCAAGTCATTGCATATGCCTCTGGACCTAAGGTTCTTATCTGACCATTCCACCAAGTCAAAGCAGCACCTAACAGAGTGCAGGTGGCAAACTTTACTTGATTCTCAATGGCACAACCACTGACTCCATCTTTTCAATCCACCGAGTTAAACCGACCACGCCTTCAGTCCCCTTGAAGTTCAAAGGTTGACACTTCATGAAGTCAGCGTAAAAACAAGGGCGCGCAGTTTGCACGTTCCTTCGGTTATCCCCGTGCGAACTGTGGCTTCCATCTCCATTGGTGGAGTTTCGCAAAAGAGCTTGGTCAATCATTGCTTGGATGGATTCTGGAGTCATGTTGTTTGGGTTGTGTTGTTAATAGGGGTATTGGTACTCTTATGGTCGTTAGGTGCCATGATGCGTCTAGATCGGCAAAGGACAAACTATGAGGTTATTATGACATAATATAATAATGTATAGACGAGATAATCAACACAAGAGAGGTATATAGTACAAAATAACACATCCATTTCATTGATAAGTTTGAAAATTTTACATGAAATAGTTTTCGGAGTACACATGATACAATACAAAAGATATAAGGTTATGCTAGTGGGGAAAGCCCCTAATACTTAACATGCATGTACAATGACCTAGCAAGATACAAATAACATAAATCACTAGATGTGACCAAAAGGGGGGAAACGGGAAAAAAAAATGTTCAGCATCCCCCCAGAAGCATCCTGGTGATCTGGAATCCTAGCCTCTGGTCCTGGCTGTCTAGCTCTCCTCTGCTGCTCTCGCAGTGCTAACAACTCGGCCTGCATGTCGCTCATCTCTCGCCTCATATCTCTAATGACTCGGAGAGTCTCTACCATCTGGTCCTGACGCCTACGGTCAGTCTCCCGAAGTGCTGCTAACTCAGCCTGCTGCATCTGAAAACGAGTCTCATGTACCTGATGATGTGTCTGAATGAGAGTACTCTGCAGCTGTAGCTGTGTCTGATGAGCCTGGAGATGGGTCTCGTGTGCATACACATGATCACGATAGGTCTGAAGCTCCTGATGAGTCGCCTGACTCAATCCTATCGAGTGAGCCCAAGCCTCTCGGGAAGCATAGGCCTCCTCCTCCACCATCCATACTGTCTCCTGGAGAGTCATCCTATCCCCCATAAGTAAATCAACCCGCTACGAGTCCATATCGATCGCTGTGATATACAAGACTACTATCCTGAGTCTACATCCTTTAGTAAAGCATACAGCTCTGTGTATCATGTCATGAAGTCAGCAACGCTCTGTGGACCCTAGTATTGACCTCTCCCACGGTCATAGGTGCTATCTCTGGAACTGCTCTAGGATTACCCAAGTATCCCTAATCCGGTTACCCAACATCTCTAATACCCTGTCGCCTCTCTTCAGCATCTACCGTGCTGACAAATCCATAATCTATCCCCCGACCTCTGATAGGTCTAGCAGTAGAACTCTCTCCAACCTCATATCGGGAGCCTAGAGTGGACAAATA
Organism: Tanacetum coccineum; assembly: GCA_026074375.1. Classification (NCBI taxonomy): domain Eukaryota; kingdom Viridiplantae; phylum Streptophyta; class Magnoliopsida; order Asterales; family Asteraceae; genus Tanacetum; species Tanacetum coccineum. Next base: position 24,584 of record BQNB010014469.1, read on the forward strand.
CAACCTCTTACGGGGAGGCTGCTCAGACTCGGGAATATCATCCCTACGGTCAACAGGTGGTGGTATGTATAGAGATGGTGGTAGTGGTAATGCGGCAGTAACTGCATCAATGAGAGCCTGGGTGGATGTTATCCTGAGTGTCTGGATTTGGGTTGGACACCCAGATGATGGTAGTAAAGGTGATGAATGTGCAGGTAGGGCCATGCACCTAGCAAGGTGCTCCCCTGCAGAGGGTGGTGTGTGAGATAGGTGGTGATGGTGATGGAGTAGTCATGGCCAGAAGTCTCTCAACCTCCGCCTCTAGTGGAAGGGATATGGAAGCCTGAGGCCGGATGGTAATCCTAGCCCCAATAGTAATGTCAGTGGAGGGTGGTGGTATAACAGGTTCTGTTCCCTTAGGTGGGAAAACAGTCTCATCAACATGTACGACAATTAGCTGACTCGGCCGGAGCTAAGTCGCTCCTCATTTCTTTTCCTCTGTCCTCATCATCCTCATCCTCGTCATTTGGAGTCATACCTTAGATGGATATCGCCGTCATCATCATCTCCTTCATCTCCACGTCCTTAGGATAGTCACCGGACATCCTCTGTCTCAGTTCATCCTCGTATCTCATCTGGATCCTCTTGGGGATCCGACTCAGTAACATATACGGGTGACTCAGCAGTAGGTGAATCAACAAGAGGTAATGGCTGCTCCTCAGCTGGAAACTCATGCTCATCCTCTAATGGTATATACTCAGGGTATATAGGCTCTTGCATGTAGTCAGGATCTATGGCCGGTACGAACATTATGGCTCACTCTCATCCTCGTCATGAGGAACTGGCGTGTCTGTGGATCCTTAGGCCTGGTATGTATCGCGGTGCTGGTGAGGCTATGGCTTATATCGGAGTCGTATATCCTAAACGAATGACCGTGGAATGCCTCCCTCAGATTACCTCCTCATCATCGCTCCTCAGAAGCTAATGCCGGGGGCAGAGTCGGTGTAGACGGAAGTGTAAGGTAACAGCAGATGTCGCGGTAGAATTGATTTACTACTAAAGCAAAATTGCTTATATAAAGTATTACTTATAGGATAAAGATACGATTTGATATGTCGTGTAAGCTTTAATAAAAAAGATCTTATGTAATTATACGTAATATCCTTTATATACACGTATATCAATCATGTAAGCACTCAGTACCCTACTAATGCTAAAGCAATGCATGTCATGTAAGCATATATGTGCTAGATGTAAACAAGTAATGCATGTATGTCCCTCGCAAATCCCATTTGTGAAAACAGTGTTTGAAAATGGTTATAGTCCAGACAAAACTTTTGACCTGGTTCTCTATAACCTTGGCTCTGATACCAATCTGTAACACCCTCAAATCTGAGCACGCAGCGGAATGTTTGAATATCCGAGGGCGTTACATTTATGGATCAATAGCACAAGATCTGAGAACGACTACTAAACGTGTCGTTTGAAAAAGATACATTGGATTAACAAAATACTTGGTTGCTTTACATAAGCCATGGCTTCAAATTGGTTCTTCAATATAAATTAAGATTTCGGTTTATAACAATTTTCCCAAATGTAATAAGACCCCAAAATCGTAAGTGTTGACTCTTCAATTATTGACTTCCAATTTATCATGTACCACGTGCCTTATTGACTGAAAAACTGCTTAAACTGTCAAAACATTAAGTTGGTGAATTCATAGGTTATGTAAATTAATAGTAGGGGGAACCGGCAAGATTTCCAAGTGTAGATTAAGCAACAAATGCATAACATCTTAAAATAGTAATTAGTTTTCCTTAAGAGCTCATGACACTGAAGCTTCGACATATGTTAAATGCAATATACTTTGCTAGAGTGTTCATGAATGATGTGCTAACCCTGCAACATCCTAAATTTGACATGGTATGCGTTCGTTCCCGGTGATAGCTAGTCACCCGAACGGGGATTGTCAATCCCTAATAGATCTATCCATAACATTCGCGCCCACATAATGTAATTCCCAATCACATCTATGCAATTAACAGTTCATGATCATGGACATAATGGGTTATGGTAACTCAGGCAAACACGTAATCATGGTATAAAATGTACACTTGCGTCCAATTTGTAAAACAAAGCATGTTCTCACCCCAAGGATGTAAATCATTTAAATAATTGTAAAACATAGGGCTATGAACTCACCTGAGTGAATAGTCCTCTGGAAATTGATAATAGTATCCAAGTATGATTCACACGTAAAATAACTAGTAATTCGGCCAATCTAGTCTACAGTTTAGGCTAAATATTCAATGTATAAACTACATTAAATTCTGCTAGTTCATATATACTGTTATCACCTTGTGTGGTGTGTACGTGTTAATGTATTTGAAATGTTTGATGGCTCTTGGGAAAACGGATTACTTTATTAATATATACTTATTATTAAGTCGGTAAATTAAACCGTTTAATGTCCGGAATTATGAATATGCGACGATTCTTTAAGAGTTTTATTCTTTCACTTTTGATCACAAATATACCCTTAAGCTTTCTAGATATTACAAAATTTAGTCCTAGGTTATTAAAATATAAACATGTACACTGTAACCCTTTAGTTTGGATAATTACATATTAGTCTTTAAGGATTACAAAATAAATTTAGGTCTTATAGTTACTTACTGGTAGAATGTTTGTCATTACAACTGGTAGCATTTTAGGTACTCCTGGTAGAATAATATTGTTCATTAGTACTGGTAGGTTACTATAATGGTTACATAACTTGTAGATATAGTATTAATTACTGGGTAGCCTATGAGTTACTCATGGTACGAATAATATTGTCATTAGTAATGTCGTAGTACCATAATGGTTACTAATGGTAATGTTATAGTTACTGGTAGTACAAATGCATTCGTAAGCTTATTTAAGTTTGGCTTAAGCAGTTTGCTTATTGATAAGCTAGGATGAGCTTATTGGGCTCAGTTGGCCTCAACTAACCATTTTACTGAAATTAGTACCAAGGTCTTAGGTTCGTTGGTGTTTTAAAGGGTATAAGGGCCTATATAAGTTTCAATAAGCTCGTAGGTCACCTTAATAAGCTCGTAGAGCTTATTACCACTTCGTGGGTCCTACTGTTGGGCCTGTTGGGCCTGTTGGGCTTGTTCGGCCTTATTGGGCCCGCTTGTGGCCCGTAAGTTTTCTTAAACATTTGATTCTTTCTAGGTTCATGTTTCATATAAGCCCTTCGATTAGCTCATGGGTTAATTATAGTAAGAGCCTTTCACTAAAGGTCGTTGGGCCAGTTGGGCCCAAACGTGGCATGTTGGGATCGGAGATGGTCCATTGGTTTCTCTAACCATATCTAGGATTTGAAAATAGTCTTAGCAATTATATTTCATTTGTTAGCCCCTATACACTAGTCGTGTTACACATGAAAACATTTGTCTAAGTCGTCTATACCTTCCAAAGCCATTGTGTCGTGTTTTTCCTTTAGAGTTTACGTATGGTTTTTCTCATAACGAATGGTTTTCAAAACCTTATTTGTTACTAAACACGTTACTCGTTTCCTTTATAGTTTTACACCACACCAGTTGTTAAGTGTATTCATAATACGCATCATGCGTCCTTAATTCATTTATCATGCGTGTTCTCAAGCTAGTGTGCTATACATACATACATTTGACCCATAAGCTAGTCATTACGAAAAGAATACGCATAATACGATTGTCATGAGTTTGAATGTGACTTACAAAGGTCCTAGCGCCTTGTTTAAGGGTATGCGAGTATGTCGGCAATCCCACGTGCTGTAAAACGCGATCAATACCAAATACAAGATTCAATACTTTGTAAAATGCCAACCTAGCTCTGTGTAAACTCCCTTTATAAACTTGTATGACAACTGGAATGTTTGTGGGTTCGAATGTGATCAAGGGAGGTGTTTGTTTTGCGGTTTAAACTCGAACTAAGGGAAGAGGTATATATGATTATGTTTTGAGTGAGTTGAGTTGTTAAGAGTGTTAAGTGTTAAGTGTGAGTGTTTATTTATAGCCAAGAGCTAGTAGACTCTCCTAGTTTCACAAACAACCCAAAACCGAACCAAAAATCATGCCTTAGGAGGGTAGTTTTTGAGTTTTAGTTAACTACACTTGTTTTGTTAAACCACTCAAAGTACCGTCTTAATTAGAGTATATTTGTACAAGATTTGGTTAGATACTAGAAATCTTAAGGATTTGTACTAATACATGCATGTTGCGTGACCTAAAGGGGCAAGGGAGGGTTCATTGGTTATTATCCAATGTGTAATGGGTTAGTGGAGACATTAAGGACACATATTAATTAACTAGGAGATGTACAAGTACTTGTGATGATCATAAGGAGATTTTCTAGGTGTGTTTATGTGTGTAACCGGCCCTTAGTGGGTCACATATACAAAATTGATTTAATTTTTGTGTTTAAGGTTTCAAAGTGGGTATTGGTTTGAGTCTAGGTATTTCTGGGGTATGTCCAAATGTATTTTATTGCGAAACGTAACCCTTTTACGTGACCAATAAAAATAAAACACGCAAAGTTAATAATTATTTAATAATTATTATTAACTTGGTGGATGTGGACCTAATTTATTTGATGGCCGGTTTACATTAAAGGTTATTTTTAGTCTACGCGATTTAGCTCCTAAAAGCAAAATTAAAGTAAACGCGGTATACAGATCAAAATGAGTAGTCACAATTTAATAGGAGTCGTAAATTGACTTGAAATTGTTAAGACATGTTACTAGTCATGTGAGAGTAGTCACTTTAAAACCTTTCACCTCATCATCCACACAATTCGGAAGAAAAATATCTGCATATCTTCTCTAAAACCGTACTTCGTCATGTGTAGCAACTTGGCCTTGTGGACAAGGCTCTTCTCAACAGGGGAGGACTGTAACATTTTGTATTTTCAGGTCATTTTATGACGTCATTATTTCACTATTTTTTTCTATTTATTTCTATTCTCGCACGCGTTTACTTTTAATTTTAATAGTTAAAGTTAAATCGCGTAAGTTAAAATCAACATTTAACGTAAACGAACACAAACGAATTAAAGTTTTCGTCAAACAGGCAATATATTATTTTTACGAAAGTAATAATCAACTTTTTATATTTTATTTTTATTGGTTGCGTAAAACGTTTACGTTTCGTAATTTAATACATTTAGGCATACCCGGAACCACCAAAACTTTTCTACGCTTCAACAAATATAAAAAAATATTTTTAATTTTTTTAATGATCAAAGTTTATAAAACTTTACCACACATATCAATGGGACGCCCCACTTTAAAAGAAAATAAGCAAGACCTTACCAATTGTCAAACGTATTTACACTTTATTAACAAAAGCTACAACTTATATTTACTATATACTTTTCAACAGAACAGTATCACTTTCATACATTTTTTGCAAGTAATAAGCTAGATATTTAAGCCAACACACTCTCTCATTTTCATGGGATGTTCTACACTTTAGAACAAAGGACCATAAGACTTCCCTAAAAACCCCTCTAGTGTTTTTGACTAGTCTTTAAGTATATAATGCCTTATACTAGTTAATATACACACACATCTCATTTGTAAAGGTGTAAAACACAAAAAAAAATCTCTCCTTTTCCACCTCCTAGCTCACCGGACATACCTCTAACATACACAAATCATACTAAAATTTTATTTATTCTTATTTACACTCACACCTAATAATATCTAGGCCTTACTCATGGAAGTTTGAAGGCTTGGTTAAGCATTTTCAAGGCTTAAACTAAGTTAAGGTTTTCTTGGAAAACTATGGTTTTCACTCTTTATTTTCAAGCTAAGGTTTAAATCACAAGGTGTGGATTTGTTTGTAGTTTACTCATCATATTAAGGTCAACGAAAAGCCCTCATTAATCTTTACTTTTTTGTTTTTATGTCCATATTATGTTATATGGTCTCATCACCGTCTAGGAACTTTTAAGCATGTAAAAAGGGGTTTTACTTGTGATCAAGGTTTTGTATACTTTTATTTATGATAGATGAATGTTAATATCATGTTATAAATGGAGTATAAGTATTGTACACTTGTTGGTTATGTATAAAAGTATGTATACAAATTAATAGTTAAGAAATGTTACTTATTAAAAGTTATAAGTAAAGTGTTGTAATGGACTTGTGATCTTGATGTCATGGACAAACATTGGACAAAATATGGACTAATGGACACTATGATATGTAAGACATGTGATAATAAGTATGGTAATGGACTTGTAACAAGGTGGTTAAGCTAAAAAGTTATAAAAACTAGTTTTCAACACATTTTATCAATTATCTCCAAACTTTCTGTTTTGGTTCGAAAAATAATGTATATATTTTATATTTTTATAAAATAGTACCTCTCATGACGATTCCAAATATGTAAAGAACTCGAAAAACAGATTTATAACGAAGAAGATACGTTAATTACGAGTTTACGATAATTAATACTTTTATAAAAAGTTACTGTTCATCAGAGACATTTATTTTTGGAAAACATCATAAATAAATAGAACTTTTAATTACGAGAACGTACTCGAAAGAATCGCTAAAAACGGAGCTATAACGAATAAGATACGCCATTTACGGGTTTTACGATAACTAAACTATAAAAATAACTTTATAACTGCCATGAACAGTAAAAGTACTGTTCACCAGAGGACATGAAATATAAAAATGTCATATTTTGATACTTCGTCTTAATACGAAAGCGTGGACATAAGAAACGTAAGAAACGGGCTTAAAACGCGAAAGTTACGCACTATTCTATAACTTGTGCACTATTTTTCTTTTTCCCCTGAGATGAATAGTGTTGGTTCGTTTTTTTATAAATTTTTGCGAAACATTTTAGAATCATTTATATAATATTTATACACGTCTTAAACTTTATAAATGTTATTTTACAAAGACAATTGAATTATATATTCGATTATACGAGCTTAAATACATGGCATTTATTTATCAAATACGATTTAATCATTATTTCGCAAATACAATTAGATGGTGATGTAGCTACATAGAATTATATGTGGTATTAGTTATTCATAGTGCGTAGTACTTATACGGCCTACATCTAATTAGGTTGCTTTCCGCCTTTATCGTGACGCATATTCTGTTATACCTCGATCATTCATTCACTCAAGGTGAGTTCATAGCCCCACCTTTTCTCTTTTCAATGGTTTTCATAAACTGTTTTCGGGGTGAGAATACGTGCTTGTTTTACTACATAAACTTATTGATTTCTATACGTAAGCGTTACCTGACTATTTTTACTAAAGCTTGATTTGCTTACTACATGATTTGAGATCGTTGAATACCTATATTGAAACCGTGAATTTTGAACAACATGATTGTTTTACATTGGACCAGTGTTTTTCCAATTTGTATGCTATTCCAGATATATAATTGCCTATGTAATCCTTTTGCCCATTAAGTTCCCTTTATTATCATGAACCGTTTAAATACGGCTGAGTAAATTACGAGTGTTGTGGATAGATCTATCGGGACTGACAATCCCCGCCCGGGATATGGTTTCTAGATAACCATGTGGCGCATTTAACATTTGAATAATACGTTGGTTGTTTGGCAGCATCCTTTTTCCTGCTTGGGGCATATATTACGATTACTGATTTGATTATATTACGTGTTAAGGTTCGGTGTCATGTGCTTAGTGCATATATACTTGTTTCATTCATATACTTGGTGAACTTGGTGTTCCCTTGTCTACACTACTGATCTTGTTCAATACTCAACATTACTTGATTTACTGAATCACTACTTGGATTTTGAAAATAACACTTTGAAATGCTGTAACGCTACTTTTCTTACTGAAATATTTCTTAAATTATTTCAACACTACTTTTACTTAAACCTATGAATTCACCAACATTATTGTTGACGTTTTTGCATGTATTTTCTCAGGTTATTTAGTTTGATAGTGAGCATTGGGAGCATTTGAGTCGCGGGATTTATTTTTGAGCTTAATAACTTTGAGGTACATCGACAAAACGTTTTAAAACAAATGTTTTCAATTGTTATAATTTGGACCCTCTGTAAACTCTGATTTTATTATATCGAATGAGAAATTATTTTAAAAGTCTCTTTTCGAGGTCGTTTTCTGTGACTTGTGAGTTTATGGACTAGAAGTAACACCCCCAAGTGGTAATTCAGATGCGTTGTTGATTTTTGGGGTGTTTACATATATATATAAAAAACTTTTTAAAACCAACCAATAAGCTGCAAAAAGGCAAAAGTAAACAGTCAGAATGCTTATTAAGCACTTTAAGGCTCAAATGGCTTGATTGTTTGGGATTTTTACACAAATAAGAAGTGACAAACACAAATAAGCAAAAACAGAAGCTAGACTACACCTAATAAGCAAAAACAGACATAAATAAGCAAGGATTAAATACTACAAATAGCTAGAATAGACAGAAGTATAAAAAAAGGCTTTATTACTTAGAAATTTAAGCTAGGAAGCAATTAAGCTCGAATAAGCACTAAACTAAAAGAAAATAAGTTAAAAGGGAACTAAGCTAACCTAATAAGCTAGTTCAAACATGAATAAGCCAAGAACTGCAAACCAATAAGCCAGGATAAACCATAAGCACTTAAGTCACAAAAATGCATACAAATGGGCTTGGGACAGCTTTTTGAGCTTAAAAATAAGTTACCTAGAGGATGACTTAAGCTTAAAGGCTTATAGGGCTTATAGAACAGCTTGTGGGCTCCTCATAAATGCTTGAAAAGACTAAGGTCACTAATCAAATAAGCAAAATAAGGAGGTGTCAAAAAGACTGCTAGCACCAGGGGATATTTTGGCAGTTTCTAAAGGTACACAAGTCAGCTTAGCAATAAGCTGGCTAATAAGCCTGAAATCTTAAAATAAGTTAAAACAAGATAACACAAGCTCCTAATGAACTTGTGTACAAAAAACTAAGAGCTAAGACACTACTTTACTATCTGATAACTTATCATAAAAATGGACATTTTTTTAGAAGTTAAGAAAACTTTGACAGATTGGGTAAAACTCAAAAGGGTAATGCAAACTTGAACTTACTCTTACACCACTGAATTATAACACTAAAAGGATACCAAAAACACTGAGATAAGCACCTTGATCACAATTTTATAAATTAAGCTGATATGAAGGTCCTGATAAGCACACATTCAAACTAAGGATATAGAATACCTTACAAATGAATTTTTAAACTCTAACACCTTTTAAAACAGATTAATATTACTTAAGTTAGTTAGTTAAAACTGGCTTAGTTACATTAACCTATTGCAAAGACCATTTTGACCCATTTTAAGCATTGACCCAAACACCCCTTTAGATATTTTAAAACTAATTTTTACACTATTTTTGAAAGATTAAAGAAAGAAATTTGAAGACAGATAAAAAGCTAATACTAATGAACAATATTAAGCAAAAAGTAACAAAAACTAAGCAGTAAAATAAGCTAATAAGTTATAAACAGATTATAAGCTAAGACAAAGGCAGTCTTGGCTTAAATTTAAACAAATGACATAATAAGCAAGAAACAAAGGCAAATAAGCATTAATGCACCTAAATAAGCAGGAAAAACATAATTAAGCAATAATAAGCAGTTGCTACAGTACTTAAGCTAAAAATTTAAAGAGGACTTACCTTTTCCCTTGCTCTAAACAGGGAATAATAAGCAATCTACTAGCTCCAGCTTGTATAAACAAGCTGGTAGGGTCTATAAGCACTTCCCAAGTTTGCTTATCTTCCAAAGAGCTGTGGAAATTTTGAGGGTGATCTTTTTTTTGTATTTTATAAATTTCTTAATACTTTTTAAACTTAAGTAATTTTAGTTAAGACTAGTTATAAAATGGCATAAGTGAGAGCTTAATGTGAGCTTAAATGAACTTTTAGAACACAATTTAACATAAAAACTTAGAACACAATTTAAAAACAAAGCTGAATTTTCATTAATCTTAAAAGCAAATATTACAAAGAAAAGTAAAAGTACAATTTTTAAAACTAAACTAGGTTAAGAACTACCCTTGCCTCAATGGCTTACAAAAGACTTATATAGAATCGTCCTAGGGTTTTGCTCTTGGGTCTTTTGTCTTCTTCTTGGTGTGTTTGTTTGCTGAGACAGATCATGAGATGTGTTTCTTGTGTGAGGGAAAGCCTTGAGTCAATCTTGGCCTTTAATTAGTCTTGGAGCCCAAGTCCTTGATTCTTAACCCTTGATCGAATTTTTGGCAAGTGAGGGTTTTTGGATTGCCAAGTTGGACATATGTCCATGTGGGAGGTGGGGTTTTGATTGTGAAGGTTTTGGAGTGGTGTGGGGAGTCAACGAGGTGTGATGGTGACAGGAAGGGAGTGTTTGATTTTTGGCGGGTAAATGGTTGTAGAAGATAAATAGTATCTCAAATTAGTAGGGGTGAGTTTTAGGTTTTGTCACAAATGGTCCCTTATGTGTTATATGTCCTTTGCAAAATTCGTCCTTGTGGTGTTTTAGCTTCTGTAAGTTGGCAGGAATGGCCCTTTATTGTTATATGTGTAGTATCATGCAAGGTCCTTGTGGGCAAAAAGGGCTTAACAACCGTTTGGTTAATGTGGATTGGGCTTAGTATAGGTTTTGGGCCCGTTTGGATTTAGAAATGAAATTTTGGGCTTATTATAAGGGTTTTATGTAAGTGGGCTTATTCGGGCCCACTAGGTGGGTACGGGTGGGCCCACTTTTTGGCGATTATGTTTTCGGGTTTGGTTTTTTTGATGCTTAATCCACTACCACTCCTCGGGGTTGTCTTTTTGACTTGACTTTGACTTTTTGGTCTTTGGCTTCGATTTGACTTTGTCTTTTCCACGCTTTTCCATTCCGTGCTTGGTTTTGTCCTTTTTTTTGCTTGATTTTTGATCCTTTTCTCGGATATCCGTTTCCTGCACAATATAAATGAAAACATACAAATACAATGTATTTTTGGTACGTTTTTGGTTATTTAAGTCCGGTTTTAATGGATAAAGGTATGTGTAATTAAACGCATACCAGATATCTCTCTGAAGAGGTATATATGGAGCAACCTAAGGGTTTTGTTAATCCAAAATTTCCAAACCAAGTATGCAAGCTCAAACATTCCATTTACATACTTGAGCAAGCATCAAGGCAATAGAATAAACGATTTGATGATGAAATTAAGAAATTTGGTTTCACTCAAAATTGTGATGAGCCATGTGTATATATGAAAGCTAGTGAGAGTTATGTCACTTTCCTAATCTTATATGTCGATGACATATTGATCATGGGAAACAACATTTCAATGTTACAAGATGTAAAATACTACCTTGGAAGATGTTTTGCCATGAAAGATTTAGGAGAAGCTGCATATATTCTTGGGATCAAAATTTACAGAGATAGATCAAAGCGGTTAATTGGTTTGTGTCAAAGTGCTTATATTGAGAAAATATTGAAAAGATTTTACATAGAGAATTCCAAACGTGGAAGTATCCCCATGCAAGAAAAAATCAAATTAAGTAAATCACAAGGTGCTTCAACACCTGCTGAGGTGACGCGCATGCAGAATGTACCATATGCTTTGGCAGTGGGATCCATTATGTATGCTGTGAGATGCACTCACCCTGATGTTGCGTTCGCTTAGAACATAACAAGCCAGTTTCAATAAAATCAGGTGAAGTTCACTAGACTGCTGTTAAGAACATTCTAAAGTATCTTTGCAATACTAAAGATATGTTTCTTGTTTATGATGGTGATATAAAACGAGAGCTTAGAGTTTCTTGCTACACTGATGCTGGATATCTGACGGATGCTGACGGCTTAAAGTCTCAAACCGGATATGTATTCGTTTTAAATGGAGATGCTGTTGACTGGAAGAGTACAAAGCAAAGCATCTTCGCTACCTCATCTGCAGAAGCTGAGTATATAGCTGCTTCAGATGCCCTTAAAGAGGCGGTATGGGTTAGAAAATTCATCGCTGGGCTCGGTGTTGTACCCATAATTGAAGAACCCAAAAGATGTATTGTGAAAATACTAGAGCCATTACTATAGCTAATGAATCAGGAATCACCAAAGGTGCTAGACATTATTGTGCCAAAGTTTACTATTTGTGTGAGGTGATAGAGTTCGACGACGTTAAGCTAGAAAAAGTTTACACAGATGATAACTTAGCTGATCCTTTTACAAAAGCTCTGGATTTTCCTAAGCATTCAAAACGTATTGCGAATATAAGAATGCTTCCAGCTAGTAATCTCATGTAAATCTATGTTTTTCATTAGTATTTGGATAATTGGGATTGTAAGACAATTTTTATTTTTTGATGAATAAAGATACTTGGTATTTGTTTTTATTCATATATTGATTGTTATCCTATATTTGCATGTTTAATCCTTGAATAATTTTATCATTCTAGATATGTCCATTATCGGTTAACAATATGGGAATATTGTTACATAAGGTAAATGTGAGTGTTGGTTGTATTATTTAAATACATGGATAGATTCCCACCAAACTCATATGTTATTCACAAAGGTTGCATATTGGGTACCCAACTTTTGTACATTTACTTTTGGATCCTTGTCATGAGTAAGATGTCAAAACTGGTTAAATAAGTCATCCTTAGACTTGAGATGCAAGCAAGTTTTGCATGTGTGGATATCACTTTTTAATAATAAGTCAAATGCTATCCTAAATAAGGTGGTTATAAAGGCTATTCTTGGAAGTGATGTGAAGCATCATCCACAACACTTATAGTCAACAAAGAATTTGTTCCTCTACTTGATAAGTGCAATATGATACCATGGGCCCTTTCTAAAATTAATCACATAATTGTATGGTCGTGCCCAAAGGGTAATTCAAGATGATTCTTGTTAGGATTTATTGATTTGATGATACAAAAGAATGAAACAAAAAGATCAAAATCGTCTACATGGATGTCTAGAAGATGGAGGATTCTAGAAGACTTGCTTAAAAAGATAAAGATTAAGATTAGGAAAGATTTAGTTTCCTAATACAATTAGATTTCCTTTGTAAGTCTAGATGGACTCTATATATAAAGAGATCCATAGACATTGTTTTTGTTTTTTTCCTAGACGTTTTTGTGTGTTTTAAGGTGTTTAATCATGTAGTAGGCAAACACTAACGATCTCACCACTTGAGATCATTTTAGCCCTAAGATCAAAGTATCTTTGATCCCTGTTATAGTTAGGTAACACGTTCTATCATGATCAAATAGAATTAGGGCTTGTATGAATGTAAAACCTTGTAAATAACATTGTTCTTTATTTAAATTCTGCCGCGCATCAAGAAACTTTGCTATTATAGATCCCAGATGAGTTGTAAACGATCTTCACAATTGGTATCAGAGCCATGTGGCTCTTGATATAGGATCTACAAGGTTTTAAAATCAAAGAAAGAAGATTTTATATTCAAAGAAACCTAAAAAATTCGATTTTGGTTTCTATTTTCGTCACTTTCTACACAGTTATGGTAAAAAGGGGATATCTCATTCGTTAACCGTTGGATCTTAACAAAAATTTTATTGAAGGTTCTTTACTCATAAAAGCATATTCTCATTGGAGGGATCTTCAATCTGAGCATTTAATTGAAAGATATAAAATTTTGAAATCTGCTGCAGAAAAGTTAAAGTTGGTATGGTTTTACGTCTCTTTCATCATTGTTTTTATTAGTGTTCTTGTCATTGTTATTGGAAGTTTTTCCTTGAACACTTGGGTATTAAAGATAAGGTATTGAGGAATGAAGAGGATAAAGATGTTTGTGAAAATTAAGGTTTTAATTCTTAAATCATTTTTTAGAAACCCTAATTTCTAAAAACCTTAAAAATTGATGATGAATACAAAGTGTAATCACAGTAAAGGTGATATGAAAGTGGAAGCTAAGAGTTCGAGTTCAGGTTCTTGTGGAAAGTTTATTGAAGTGGTTATCATGTTAATACTGATTGGAAGTTACTATTGCTTCATACATGGTTACTACTGCTCTACAACAGTTAATACTGCTCGAACAAAGTTAATGCTGCTTCATAGAAGTTAGTACTGCTTATGCATGGTTAATGCTGCTCTTACTTGGTTAATACTGCTTCTATGTTTTTAATACTGCTTCTACTTTATTAGTGCTGCTCGACAAAAGTAATACTATTTGTTGAAGTTAGTGCTGCTAGCTTAAGTTAATACTACTGTACTAAGTTAGTACTGCTAGTGTTAAGATAGTACTGCTAGTTGAACTTAGTGCTGCTCATGAACTTCAAAGAAAATATACTAAGTGGTTAATGCTGCTAGTACAAAAGTTAATGCTGCTAGTTAGTAGTTAATACTGCTAGTGTATTTTTACTACTGCTCAACCATTAGTGCTGCTCTTCATTGTTACTACTGCTTGGTATCGATTACTACTGTTAGTCATTTTTCACCCTAATGCGGAATTAGTGCTGCTCGTCATGGATGGTACTACATGGTATTCATTACTACTGTTGATTAGTTTTTCGTATAGTTCTTATGGTTGATTCTATTACTTTTGGTCAAGAGATGGTTAACATATTGGTTTCAGGGGAAGAATATGATAAAGTGTTTAACCATTTGAATATGCTAAATGCACCACTTAAGGGGAAGGTTTACGCTTGTGCAAAACAAGTTAAACCTTATTACTACTGCTAAGTCATTATTACTACTGCTAGTTTAAGTTTCTACTGCTTGAATTCATTATTCTTATTATGTATCATGAAGGGTAATTTGAGACATTGAAAAGCTTGGATTAGAAGTGTAATATATGGTTTGTTGTTGTAAAGATCAAAGTTGCATATGTTCACAATCCCCTAATGGATAATGACAAAAAGGGGAACATGTTATAGAGATGATATAATTTACAACTTATTAAGTGTGGTGGCATGACATGGAACAAGAATTGAAGGCTTCATTGTGTTAAAGAAGGCTTCATTAAGTTCAAAGGAGATCTTAAGTTAAGGGGAAGATTGTTTCATTCATGGAAGATCAAATTTAAAGATGAAGATTACTGAAGATTAAGCTACTATGGATCATCTTTGAATCAGTTTACTGTTTGTTTTGTCATCATAAAATAGGGGAAGATTGTTGGGATTTATTGATTTGATGATGCAAAAGAATGAAACAAAAGACAAAAGAATGAAACAAAAGGATCAAAATCGTCTACATGGAATTCTAGAAGATGGAGGATTCTAGAAGACTTGCTTAAAAAGATAAAGATCAAGATTAGGAAATATTTAGTTTCCTAATACAATCAGATTTCCTTTGTAAGTCTAAATGGACTCTATATATAAAGAGATCCATAGATATTGTTTATGTTTTTTTCCTAGACGTTTTGTATGTTTTAAGGTGTTTAATCATGTAGTAGGCAAACACCAATGATCTCACCACTTGAGATCGTTTTAGCCCTAAGATTAAAGTATCTTTGATCCCTGTTATAGTTAGGTAACACATTCTATCATGATCAAATAGAATTAGGGCTTGTATGATTGTAAAACCTTGTAAATAACATTGTTCTTTGTTTAAATTCCGCCGCGCATCAAGAAACTTTGTTATTATAGATCCTAGATGAGTTCTAAACGATCTTCATAATTCTTGATTACATTTGGTAAATCTGAATTAAATTCGATAACAAGAATATAAATGGTTAAACTGTATGAAATGAGTTAGGATCCATATCCATGATTTAATGGTATCTGAACAAAGGGATGATATTAGCAAGAAATACATAACCATCATACTGAGAATGTTCTTGGAACTTCATCTCAAGTATTTCTAGTTTAAATAACAAATAGAGTGTTGCTAGACGTTTCCATTGTTAGTATAAACGCCGTTCGCTACTCCAACTTTCAAGTGGGAGCTGTTGAAATGTGGTAGTTGGATACGTGGTTTATACGACTAGAGATACATGAGCCTATTAGGGGCACATACGTTAAACACATAGAATGCGTTTATTCTTTAATATACTTCACGTGATATATTTAAATAGTCGTTATGGTTTATAACTAACTAACTAACGATTATTTAAATATGTAAACCAAGGGACTAAATCGACAAAACCTAAACCATAGGGGGCCTATGGGGGGCCGACCATATGTGTTTAAGAGAGGAGGTGTTTGTAACGATTTATGAAAGGGTAAAAAGGAAACTTTGAGCTTTTCTTGTTCTATAAGGAATAGGATTAGAGGTGTATATATACCCTCACATCTAAGCTCAATACATACGTTTTCCATAACCTTAAAACCTAAAGATAGTGTTCGGTATGTCCTCCCCTCTCCCAAACGATCAAACCAAAACCTTAAAAGGGTTTTGGAGATTTTCGGTTCTTCCATTTTTCTTGTTTCAATTTTCGGTGAATCCCTAAAAAGGGATCTTGGTGCGAATTATTTTCCCACAAGATCGATTATGTGTATACAAGCTTCAAGGTTTTCGATTTACATAGTTCTCCAGGGTGATTTTTTGGTGATTTTCAGTTCTAACAACAAAGGTTTGTTTGTGGTTTCAATCCAAGAAAAGTACAACACAAGGTGTTTGTGAGAAGTGAAGTAAAGACTGGCATCTTGACGTGTTCGTTGGACGTGTTGTGTGAGCAATCATAGAGGTGACAACTTAGTCACTAAGTTTCCAAGTAAAGATTCTCGTTGTTTGCTTTTAGTCATTCAACAAAAGGTTAGTGTTTCTATCTTTATACGTGTGTTAATCTTTAATGTCAAACTAGATCTATCCCCTACGTACTTGTAGTAAAAGTGGTTTACTAGTTATAAAATCCTAACAAGTAGTGCACCATACTACAACATGTGAGAATGATTTAAAGATTATCTTGCTATCCATTATACTTATATTGACTCGAGTGCATATTGATGTGTTTACAAGAATTAGTGAACGAACAAGGCGTTAAATCTTTCAATTCCCAGTTACTAATTAAAAGCCTAGAAACTATTGAATTATGTATCCATTAATCTAAGTGTTAAACCCCTTTATTCATTCAAGGACTTATTGTATGATTAGCACTATTGCAGAGTTTATTTCTGGAGTGGTGCCCCCATAGATTATAATCTCTTATCTATTTTTTTTAAAATACACGATTCATGATAGGTGTGTATCACCACTTGTATTTCACTTTTGGTGTGATTTTCATATTTATAATCATTGTGTAAACATTTGGTTATAATTAAATCTTCTAGTTACAATTCTTCTCTTGTTCTTAATCTTTTGGATTCATTCAAATTTCGTTAAGATAAGTTGATTGATCTCTAAATGTTGAATTGGTGATTTGGAAGTTTAAAAGTTGCAACCTATATGATAGGTAATTTGCTCTAATTATTTTTCCATCAGCTAGTTCAACTACATAATCATGGTCTAGTGTAGATGGAACAATATCAAAGAAGGAACTAAATGCAGTAGACACAAAACTACTATCGGTACCAGTATCAAATAAGATAGAAGCATAACGGTTGTTTAGGAGAAACGTACCCATCATGACATTGGCATCCGGGTTTTTCCCTGCATTCCCCACTGCATAAGCCCTTGCCATCGCATTACCATTTCCAGCCTGATTTATGTTCTTTAGTTTCGGGCAATTAATCTTGAAATAGACCCTGGAGCTCCACACTTTTTTTAAAGCAAGTGAGGACTCTTTGATTTGCCGCTAGGGCTCTCTGTTTATTGTTGGCAGTAGTAGGCTGGCTTCTACAGTCCCGGGCTGAATGACCAGTCCTCTTGCAGTTGGTGCATTTGGGAGCACACTACCCATTGATTCGTTAGAACCAACACACGTAATTGATAAAATATATAATATGATGGAAAATTACCAAATTACCCTTGAGGACAAAGGTAAAAATTAAAATCTTCACAAATATATATAATATAATATGTATATTAACCGGGAAGTATGATTCCCGGGTCGTTATTCCCCCAATGATTTGTGAAATTGAAACCACGTTTGTTGTTCGGAAAATGATTTGGTATTGGGGACCTAAGATAGTTTTTGATTATCTACTTCTACAAATTGAAAACAACAATTGATAACAATTAAGCACGAAAACAAATAACGGGAAATTAAACTTTACTAAAAAAACGCAACGGTGAACCCTAAAACCGGACGTTAAACCCTCTTATTTTCAAAATTAAAACCTAAAATGAAATTTTCTCTTTTTATAGACTCTAATTGACTAAAAGTAAAGTTTTTAAAGAAAACTAGGACAAAAAACAGGAATTAAAATGTGCTTAAAAATACAGAAAAAATGCAAAACAGGAACGAATTCTCGTTACTTTTAAAATCAAATTTTGCAAATTAAACCCTACGAAGGCAAAACTAATTTTCCTAGAAACTTTAAGAATAAAAGAAATTTTCTAAAAAAGATTTATATTTTTTTGATTTAGTTTTCTATTTTTTATGATTTTTTAATTTTTAATAAAAATAAATGGATATTAACAGGTTTAATAATACTAAAATCAATATAAAAATTCTAGGAAAAAATACAAAAATAGACTTGAACTATATTAGAAAACATATCGGAAAAAAAGCTTGTTTACTAGTTTTATTCGAATAAGTATGTATAAGCTAAAAAAAGCTTCTAGGCAAAATGGGTTCCCTCTAAAACGTGTATAAGACATAGATTTGTGAATCTTATAATGAAAAAGTACCTAGGGCGCCGTTTGGTTTGGAGGGTGTGTGGATTTTGAATGTGTTTTAAAAGGGTAGAAGGGGTTGAGGTCCGGGGGTTCGAGTCTTGCTCACCGATTTCAACCTTCCTTTTTTTTTATTTTTTGGAAAATTATACTAGAAAGTTTTCAGAAAAGTGAAAAATAAGCAATTTTAAAAAAAAAAGAAAACTTTTATGAATAAGCCCTAAATAGCTGTTAAACAGCTTATAATATGACAGAAATATTTCTTAACTATTATTTTTGGCTTTTTTTTTAAAACTTAAGGACCAAAAAGCTGAAATAAGCAAAAATAAGATCAAAAAGCTACTTTAATGCTAACCCTAACCTATTAAGCTAATTTGAAAAGAATTAAGCACAAAATAATAAGCCATAAGCTGGAAAATAAAGCAAACACTTAATGAAAACTTTAAAACCAAACAGTTCTTCCAGGCGAACTTTAAGCTTTATTTTTTAGATAGGTCTTGAGATCCTTGTGGGGAAATGTTTATTAAAGTTATACTACAATCTATCTAAATAGATACTCTATATTACTTTTGAAATATTTTGAAACCAAATGTTAATGAAAAAAGCAACTATGAAAAAGACTTAAAGACTTAAATCATGTTGAGTTTTACTTTTAAAATGAAAAGACAAAAGGCAATTTTGCAGCTTAAATTTAGATGAAAAAATAAGCTAGAATTTAAAAACTAATTGCAAACTTGTAAAACAATGATATATAAGGCTACTTTTATGCATTGCTGTTAATTCCTAACACCTATTTCTTTTCCTATTGAAATTATTAGCTAGGAAAATGAATTTATGTTTTAACACTGCTTGATGAGTTAACATGAACTTTAGACTAAATCTAAAAACCTTCAAATGCAGACCTATTAATCTTCTTCCTACTCTATTTTAACACTTATCTAAATACAAATTAAGCAATACAAAAGCTAGAACTGAAATTAAAGCTATTAATGCAAAAGAAAACTTAACAGATCTTGAAACTATTAATAAACCAACTAATGATGAAAACTAATCAAATAGCTAACCTAATTTTAAATTTATTTTTTAAAAACAGTTAAATGAGATTTTTTAAATAACTATAGAGACTAAGTGGCTACAACAGCTCTAACTTGTGGTTAGTGCTGTTTGTCCCAAAACACCCCTTTTAAGATCATTTGAAATCATTTAAGCTTATGAAATTAAGATATGATGATCAAAACTTCAATACCAGATAATAAGCAGCTTATGACAACTAAAATGAACAAATAACATTAATCAAATAAGCCAGATAACTAAAAGCTACTATCTATTCTACTTATTTTTGGTTTTTAGAGATTTTATGGGGGGGGGGGGGGGGGTTGGGAAAACAGTTTAGCAGCTATAAGATTCAAACTATCTAATAAACATTTAGAACATTAAAAATACAAGCAATAAAGCATAATAAGACAGATAAAAATAAATAAGCTAGTAAAATAAAGCAAAATAAGCAAATATGACTAGGAATTAAAGGAAGAAAGGATAAAGGAAAACGTACAAAGGCGCTTAAGCTAAAACAAAGACATAAAAGCTAATTGAGCTCGTCTACAAGTCTAGCTCATCAATGATAAGCTAGTAAAGGTCTTCATAAGTCCTTCCATGTTAAGCTTATAATCTAATGCTCAAAATCCATAAGAAAGGTATTAACAAAATGATTTTATTAAGTTGATTTAGAGCTTGTTAATGCTCATTTGAAACTTAGAGACTCAAGGGCTTGTATTGAGTTATTAGAAGCTTTATCAACCAGTAATGAGAGTTTAGCGATTTAAAAACTTGTAAAGTGAAAACGAAATTAAGTGAAAATAAAGGAAGATTTCATTTACATTAAAACTGATTTCAATAGGTGAAATTAAGACGTACAATAAGTTTGGAAAAGTTACAATACTTAAGCTTAAATTTTAAAAGCTAAAAATTACAATTTAACTAAAAACTTTTTAAAAGCTAAAAACTAAAAAAAAGAAGATGATCCTCCTATGTGTGAGTGTGAGGGCTATTTATAGCCTTCAGAAAAGCTTCTAGGTCCTGAGTTTGTTTGTTACTAGCTCCTTGTCATCTAACACCTTGATCTGATAATCATGGGTCCTATCATTAGCACCGTTGGATAATTGATGTTATTCACGATTTGCCAGCGTGGCACATTCCAAGGTTCTGGTCATTGTGATCTTTTGTACTTGTTTTTTAGTGCAAAAAGTTGATCCTTGGTGTGTTCTTCCTTCATTGTACGCGTGTCCTTCCTTTTGGGTTTCCACCAATGAGAGACCTTAATGACGTATAACTCTGCCATGTTGGACCTTGGCACTTGAATTGTAAAGCCACGTAGTCAATTTGCATTTGCCCTTTGTTTTAAACTCGAGGTAAAACGGGGAAGACGGTGAACAGTGGTAACTTCCTTTCCCGCGTAAAAAACTTATATAAAAGGTGCGTTTGACTTTGGTTTGACCCGGGGTTTTACGTTTTTGTCCTTTGGGCTTATATAAAAGTTGGGCCAAGAGTTATGGTTTTGGGCTTCGGGCTTGGTTTTATAAAAAGGTTAACGGGTGTTAACTCTTATAATAAAAAGAGTTAACACCGTTAGGGTTTAGGGACTATTTTTGCAATTTGGGTTTTGTCATTTTGTATGTTGACCTGTGATAGCATTCTCCTGGCTCTGGTGCACTCTTTTCCATTCAGTAGTCGTTGGTTTGTCGGTTTTTGACGTTTTCTATAAGATTTTTGCAATATCCAAACCTACACAATCACAAAGACAAAACAAGCAATATTCAAGCATTTAAAGCACAATTTTGTCTTTTTAGGGGCTATTTTGATATAAAAACGGGTTATGTGTTTTCACACATATATCCACCTTATGATGTAGTTGCATTTATTGGCACAGTAGGTTTAGATCTCTGTATGGTTTTCTTTCCATAGTCTCTTCAGTATAGGCCCGTGTGCCACATTTATGCCTTTTGGATAAGGATTGTTGTTGGTTCTGGTTGTTCCTTGAAGTGTCATTAAACTTTCTTTTATTTTCAGCTTGACGTTCAGCAAGAGTGCGGATCTTTTGATTATCAGTTCAGTTGCAAACTCATTTACATCCTGCATTGTATTGGGCTTTGATGCCATCACACTTCCTTTGGACCTATGGGACTGATCATACCGAACATACTTTTCAACTTTCATACCGCTTCTCGCTGAAAACATTCTTTTGAACATATAGTGCCAACTCTTGGAAACGTTTGTTATAACTCAGCACATCAGTACCTTTTGACTCTTCAAAATTCCTCAATTTGATTTCACCTGGCCTTTTAAATCTCACCCCTTGGGCGAGTATTATCAACTATTCATCTATTT
Organism: Tanacetum coccineum; assembly: GCA_026074375.1. Taxonomy (NCBI): domain Eukaryota; kingdom Viridiplantae; phylum Streptophyta; class Magnoliopsida; order Asterales; family Asteraceae; genus Tanacetum; species Tanacetum coccineum. Next base: position 46,612 of record BQNB010014469.1, read on the forward strand.
TTATGCTTTCTTTGTCATTTGCGTATGCAACATCATGGACAACAGTTCCATAACGTAGAGTTTCACCACGTAAAGATTTTCCCTAAAAGCATACAAAGTAGAAACTTGATCTTGACATGCGATTGTGCGGTCTTGCTGAGTTATGAAAAACAGTTTTCTACTTTTTCAACATGAGTTAAGCCAACAACTCCTTCAGTACCCTTGAAATTCAGGGGTTGACATTTGAGGAAGTCACTGTAGGTACACTCTCGAGCAACAGGCATTCGCCTTCTTCCGTCACTCCCTGAATCATGGCTGTCATCGCCTTCTGCTTTGTATGCATCAGTTCTACTATGCACCAGCAAGCCCTTAGGTTATTAGTGCCTTAAGTTGAGCATCGGTCATAGGTGTGGTGGTGGTGGTTGTTGTTGTGGTGGTTCTTTTCTTTGGCGGCATTTTCTTCAAAATCACAAGAAAATATAATACACGTTAGATTTTATACAATCATAAACACGACATGACATATGCATAATACATAAAATGAGATCACAACATACAGTGAAATATACAATTGATGTGAAATCAACAATGATATAAATAAATCGATATTCATTCATAATAAATTCGATACAGATAAGATAGATCTTAGTCACAAGCGACCAGTATAAATGAGATACAAAAAATGAACAATATGAACATAAGCAATGCTGCTGGAGGTGCGGACCCCATAAGATACTTAGCATGCCATACAAGATAGCTAGATGATGAACAAAAGATCCCTACAGCCTTGATGACATCAAATAACGTCACTTTTATAGCATCATATATCCCATAATTCTTACCCACTTTGTATAATTATTGCATGAATTGGTACTTAATTGCTTAGAGTTGTCCATTTGTCAGTATTATGGAGTACTTTGTGATAGTTATGCTAAAAGGCACGACTGTTTGGAGCATAAACAAGAGTTCAGTGAAAGTCTACTAATCACCAGGGCAAATACGCCGTATTCTTCTAGACCTTCGACGTATCCAAAAGACTTGATGGAGCTAAAAGACCATTGTTCTAACTTTGAAGAATACGCTGTAGTCCACATCAACGACATGCCGTATATAATAAGCTTTGTCAACAAAAGAAGACCAAACTATTTTACATCTATACGTCGATATCCCATCAAGAAAAGATACGGTGTATTCCGTTGCCTGAACTTCACAGTATCCCGAAGGATTAAAGGGACCCAATAACCGTATCTAAGAGCTCTATACGTCGTATCCAAGGTTATTATTACACCGGAGATTTGGAAGATATCTAAACGTGGTCCTTACTCAAGAAATCCCAATACGCCGATATCCACATCGCCCGATACGGCGTATCGATCAATTTCCAGACTCTATAAATAGACGAACCTAAACTTAATTTTAGGTATGCAAGTGAAACCCTAAACCACCAAGTCGACCAAGAGACGAATAAAGGAGCATAAAAGGTCAGAAAAGAGCTACAAGATCTAAGGAATTCTTGTAATCTTTACGCAACAATATACACGTGCGGTTTAAGGTTTCTTTTCTATTAATCGTATATATATGAAACCGTGTGTATTTTTACAATGACTATCGGCTGATACCTTTAGGTATTAGCCATGTTTATGAAGATTTAATGTTTGCGTTTTTGTTTATTCGATGCTTAATTTTATCGTTGATTTTTGATTATGTTTATCACATGATACTCGTTTTTTATGTGCTTTTAATTGCGTTTTAATGTATCTAAGGATATCTCTTGTAGCTTAACTAGATATTGGATAGTTCTCATTGTTAATGCGACATATCCATTCAACTGGGTCTAGTCCTACATATTTAATGCGCTGCAACTTCGGTGTTGTTTGGGCGTAGGCTAAGAGTCTGGGATAGCTCTCCATATTGTAATTTATATATCTAGAATCATAAGATCACAAATATTGACCTATCCTTGCCTTTAGTTTAGTGAGCTTAGTTGAGCCATAAGTAACCCTAGTATCAATGAGTACGTTCTTATTCAATTGGTAAGGACTCGGGCAGTGGACTATTAATATATAAAAGAGGTTAAGCTGTAAGTGGGTTAAAGTTCTTTAATGAGCTAGGGTTTAGTAAGAGCACCATTACTAATCTCCTAAGATAGATTATAATCATCAAAATGCTTGCGTTATGGGATGCGTTCTAATTGTGGACAGAATTAGCGTGTTAGTTCTAAGGAAGAAGAGTAACACTAAGTCTAGAGATTATTGACATGCCTTCGAGATAAGAAACAATCATTGTCACTAAGTAAAATAAAACTTGAGTATTATGGATTTTTCTTGGTTGATATGTTTTCCGTACATTAGTTCTTGACCGCTTCTTCTATGTTTTGTGTGTTGTCTTCTTGTGTGGTGTTTTTTTGCTTTACTTGTCATTCAAAACCTTAGGCTTAGATAACTAAACCTCATCCTAGTCTCTCAAGCTTAAACCTCTCCTTATGTTTAGTTTTTAGGGCTTTAACTAAGATTAAACTAAATTCTGATTGAACTTAGGAAATTAATGCTCTCGCTGTTAGTGATCGACAACCCTACTTACACGAAACTCCATCTGACCGGGTACACTGCCCGTTAAGTAGTTGTTTTTAGGTATTGTCGGCATAAAATAAATAGTATAATTGATGCATAATAACATCTACACAACGATACACCAAGTTTTTGGCGCCGCTGTCGGGGAGTGAAGTTGTTGAATTCTCATTTATTTGTGTTTTAGTTTAGTTTAGATTAATTTGCATATTTGTGTGTTTGTCTTTGTGTGTTTAATTTTCTGCATGGTATATTTTGCATATTATGTGTTTTCTGCATTGTTACAGTCTACTGTTACTTTCTGAGTCGTAATATCAATACGGCGTGTATTTCACTTCTTGGATACAGCATATAATTTTTTTCAAATCAATACAGCGTATTCGACTCTATCATCAATACGGCGTATTCAGTCAACTAGATAGGGCCAGTTTTAGCTATTTGACAGTTTTCTTTCCTAAAATTTTTATTACAGATAAATATAGACGACCCCAACATTACTATGAAAGAGTATATCAGGCTTAAGGAAGAAAAAGCTCGTAGGCGTGGTAAGGTGTATAACTGGGAAACTGCTACGTATGGTAAGATCTGGTATGATGAAGATGGTTTACGACTCAGATCTGTTGTAACTGAATTCTCATCTATAATCTATGATGGACTCGATTTACATCTGAATAGTAAGCATCATGTGAACCCACGATAAGTCCTCTTAACAAGAATAAATTTGACTTTAGAATATCGTTTGACGAATCCGAAGATGAAGATTACACGGTGATTTATGACAAAAATATTATTCATTATAAAACAAGTTTCTTATCAAACGATTTGAAAACAGATTTAGAAAAATGATATGATAAAGTCATTTGCCTTCGTCTTCCGTCACCCCAGCCTATGTCAGTTATTTTGATGATTTAGACTTCTTTAAAGATTTTGAGAATGAATTTCCAGCCATTGTTTATAATGATGCTCTAACGTCTAAATCAGATTCCTCAACTGAACCTGTTGAAATTCCTCATCGTATCAATGAATTTGATTTCAATCTGAAACTCTCATTGTTGGATTGTGTAGTGAAGAGGAACACAACATATTTTTTACTTTAGTGACTCTATTTCCTTTAAACGTAATTTATCTGATGATTCAAAATTGGATAAGGACAATGATGATGATAAAATCGATATCAAACAGTCTTCGAAGGATATGTCTATCATACCATTACCTAATGTAATACATAACGATGATGGTGCCTATGCACATGGGTCAAATAAGCTTTTTGGAATCAGGTCATGATTACATTAATAAATTTTAAAACTAAAAACTTTTATCAAGGAATTAAAAAGTTAATATCATGACTCTGGTGATTATCATTAACAAAAGGGATGCCATTCATTTTTCTTAATCAAGAATTTGTATGTAGTCATTAGGGCTATGGTGTTCTAACTTAAAGATCTTTTTGAAAATAAAAGTGATTGCGAGAGACAACCCAAAATGTATTTTCAATTTTTTTATCGAGTTTGTCTTCCCAGACTGTCTATACGGTATGTCCAAACCCTTGGTTACGGCTTATAGACAATCCTTCTGGACGTTATCCATCTTATTTTCAGCATAGCTCTATATGATGTATTCATTAAACGAATACATCGTATTCGACAACGGGTATCAATACTGGCGTTTATCCTGGAGTAATGGAGGATACGGCGTTATCGACTTCCTGTACAGTTTTAGGTATTTATTTCGAGTCTAACCAGCGAATACACGAAGATAGATTTGCACTTGTTTTCTTATGCTTAACACAGGACCTTCTGAACGAAAACGGACAAATTTGGTGGGAGTGCTTATTGTTCTGGAACGTAATGTCTGTTGTATCATGCGGGCATCCAGATCGATTTTCAAACACCACAATCTTGCTCCTAAACGCAACTTGGTAGAATTAATCGAGCAAAATATCAGGGAGTTCTTATTCTAATTCTTTTTAATTCTCGTTTTTAATGTTTTATTCATACAACGAGAATGTTGTATAATTCAAGTGAGGGGATGAGAATTAGAATGTTTACTGATGTGCCGTTGTGTAGGTGTTATTATTGTATCAAGTTTTACTATTTATTTTATGCTGACTATACCTAAAAAAAATCAACACTTTAAACGGGCAGTTGTGCTGGTCAGATGGAGTTTCGTGGTAAGTAGGTGCGATTACTAAGAGCGAGAGTGTTTAATATCTAATCTATCAGTATTTTAGATTATCTAAGTTAATCCTTAAAACTAATGCAAAAGGGGGGTTTCAGCCTGAGAGACTGGCACGGTTTTGTGTATCTATCTAGGGATATTGAGACAAGTAAAGCAATAAACACACACAAAGAGACACAACAAACTGATTAGAGAAGGGTCAAGAACTAATGTAGAAAACATATCTACCATGAATAATCTGATAAATCGCTGGTTGTTTATTTAGTTCAATGGATTGTTTTCTTATCGCGAAGGGGCTATCCTTGCTAGACTTAGGCGGGTATGGGTACTTCTTCTAAACCTAGTGACGCTATCTGTCACAATTAGACGCATTCACATAAAGAAAGCATTTGTTGATTATAATCTATCTTAGGAGATTAATAATGGTGCTCTTACTAAACCCTAGCTCATAGAGACTTTACCCACTTACTGACTTAAAGCTCTTTTGTACTAGTAGTCCCACTGTCCGGAGTCCTTACCAATTGATTAGAACGTACTCATTGGTACCAAGGTCACCTTATGGCTCAACTAAGTTCACAATCAAAGGGCAAAGATAGGTCAATATTTGTGATCCTATGATTCTAGATATATAATTGCAATATGGAGAGCTATTCCGGACTCTTAGCCTACGCCCAAACAACACTTAAAGTCTGCAGCGCATTAATATGTTGGACTAGACCCAGTGAATGATAGGTCGCATACTTAAGCACATAAACGTATATAAATTGACAAACATAAACAACAATCAACGATAAATTAAGCATTCAAGATAAACAAACCAAAACAATATGATCTTCTAAACACTGGTTTGATATCTAAAGGACCACGTCTTGTTAGTATCCAGAATACTTTTATTACTATATTGGTTGAATACGACGTATTGATGTTCTGATACGGGCATACTAAGTCTTCAATCTTTGTGGTTATTTCGTAAAGTGTATGGCCATGGATACGCCGTTTCTTCTTGAATGGCTATGGCGTTTGAGGTAAAACCAGTTGTTCTTCTTATTGACCAAAGTATTATTTATGGCATATCCGTTGATGTGGATATGGCTGTATTCTTTCAAAGTCAGGCAATGGTTATATTAGCTCGTCAAAGTCTTGGATACGTCGTATATGTCTAGAATAATTGCGGCGTATTGGTCTTTGTCAAAATGAATAGTAGACTTCTCTCGAAACTCTTCATTTAAGCTCCAAAAAGCGGTGCCTTTTGCTAATCTTCATAAATTACTCCATAATTACTGCAATCTCAAATATAAACGATTTAAGTAACCAATTTTTGCACATAATTATACAAAATGGAGTTAATATACATGGGTTAAATGAATGTTATAAAATCGACGTTAATTTGATTCATAAATATCCTCCTATTTGATCCTACTTGTCCTACCAGTAGCCTCTTAGAAGTTGATTTAAAATGTATCCAAGGATTATTTTTTTGTTTTAAATCATTATTAGATCTATTACATGAAACAACCAAAACCTCACGAAATAGGAAGAAAGAAAAACATCAAATCACTCAGACTAATCTTGTGGTAACATGTAACTAATTCACTGATTGCATCCGGTTCGTGAAGAAGTTATTCTATATAAGCTTGGCAAGGATACAACACATCTACACCATAAAACGCCATGAGTAACAAGTTTATAAAGGTAAAAATTGGTTTTGGTATGGAAAGGAATATGGTTTCAATCATTTTATAGTCTTTCACCGAAAAGTACCACTCCAATAGGGCAGCTGAAGCACACATACATGGTCGTAATGACAGAATAGACGTGTATGTTCGATCACATCCCCATTCGATTTTAACCAAACGGTTAGGTTGAAGAATGAATAGGTAGGAACCTTTAACTTTCACTTAAAAATCATAAACCAACGAGGCAGCTAAGACATGCATACATGGCCGTAACGACAGAATAGACATGCACGTCAAATAGTCCTCATTCGCGTAAAACAGCGGCTAATATTAGGTGAGAGGGATGTAAATTGTTTGTAAAAAAAATCAAAAAACAATAGATTTAGCCTAACGTCACAGTGCCTAGACTTAGTTTCCTGACCGTTACCTGATAAGACACAACCTATTTACAAAGTCTTGATTTTCAATAAAACAAATCTACGACCTAAGTTGGCGTTCTCGTAACGGTCAACTTCCAACATCCTATAAATTTAACATACTCTACAAGGCAAGTGGCGATATCTTCCACTTTGTACAATACTTTACATTGTTGATTTTTGTTGCGTATCAATGAATAATCGATCCTTAAGGTAATTCCTTAGTAGTTGAGAAATGACTTATCATTTAAACTATTCCTTTTTTTGTCTTGCAATTTTTCTCATTTTTTTAACAACTATGCTTTAAATCTCGGTGTAGTTTCACCATCTTCACGATCATAATAATTCCAGATAATTCCTTTGATAGTTCTTCGTTCTTCAGACGTACCATTAATTGTGATGGTTTCGTAAAATCACTTGAGTTTACTACTAATATACATTTCCATTTTGCCAATGTGCAAATTTCACCGGCACCAAAGATTAGAAAATGGGGCACAAAGTCTCGAGATATACAAACTTTTGCACTTTAAGCAACTAGCAACTGTAAATTAATTAAAGCTTACATGGTAGTTTAAGCGTGTTAAGGTTTGTAACGAAACAAATAGTTGGTGTAATTCCTACAGGATTGGCTCTACGGGTTGTTCTAAGCGAATCTTACTCTTAAAGTGAGAGTAAACAAAGGGTTTAAACGGGAGGTTAACTAACCGGTGTAGTTAGTTAATAAACAACATGGAAAGGCGATTTGGGTGTAATCCTAAAATTTACCAATTTAAACAAGTTACTCCAATTAAATCCATAATACTCATCACTGTGGTCTCGAGTGATATACCCAGCCAAGTTCTAAAGTCTACAACATCACCGACACACTCATATTTTGTGGAATTTGGGTAAACATTTGGAATGGAAAGGTTAAATCCTCACAATATCTAACAAGGGTTATTGTGTGCGGGTTATGTATCAAGTAATTTCACAAAAGTATGCTTGAATTTTTTTTAAATTTGAGCATAATTTAAGCATTTTAGTGTGAAAATTAGGACAAGTAAATATTCTAATTCCTATCCCCCCACTTGAATTATACAACGTCTTCGTTGTATGAATAAAATATTAAATACGAGAAATTAAAAAGAATTAGAATGAGAAACTCCCCTGATATTTGCTCGGTAGATTCTCCATGTAGGTTTATTGAGCAAGAATTCATGTTGAACAGTCGCCTTGAAGTTTCAAGACTCCAACACATACAGACTTGTGAAATACTTCAACAAACATTCGTCGATTTCTCTTCACGAGGTCCTGTGTAAATTCTTAGAAAACAAATGCAATTCTATCTACGTGTATTCGTTTGGTTAGACTCGAAATAGATACCTAAAACTGTATAGGAAGTCGATACATCGTATCCATTCCACAGGATACGTCGTATTGATACATGTATACGCTGTATTCATTTAATGAATACGTCGTATAGACTGTGCTGAAAATAAAGACTGGATAACGTCCAGATAGTCGATACGCCGTATCCATGGGGTTTGGATACGCCGTATAGACAATCTGGGAAGACAGACTCGATAAAAAATTGAAAATACATTCCGGGTTGTCTCCCGCAAAGCACTTTTGTTTACAGAAAAGTATTTAAGTTAGGACTCTGCCCAATTTAATTCCCATCCTTGATAAAATAAAATTTGGGGTCGAACGGGATTGCCAATAATGCACATTTAAATTCTTAAAAGATTTATCTAGCGATCCCTTTGATTTAATATAAAATACAGTCTTGATTTTAAGATTTAATTCCTTGATAAAAAATTTTAGTTTTAAAAAATTTATTAAATGATATCATGGCTTGTTTCCAAAGCTTTTTGACTTTGTGCATAGGCACCACCATTAGTATTTATTACATTACCCAAAGAGTGTTTAATATCGATTTTATCATCATCATTGTCCTTATCCGATTTTGAATCATCGGGATGAATTACGTTAGAAAAATAGATCATTAAAGTATAAAACGTTTTGTTCCTCTTCATCACATTCGGACAATGATGTTTTATCTTTCAAATTAACAATATAATAGGTTCTGTTAGAAATTTGATTTTGACGTTAGAAGCATCTTTGTAAAACAATGATGGAAATTCTTCTCAAAATCTTTTAAGAAGGTCTAAATCATCCAAAAAAGCAACTGAACGTAGGCTCGCGGTGGACAGAAATCCATGGCGTATTTTTCTTATTATTAATTTTTATGAATCCGTTTTCAAATCATTGACAGAAATAATTTTATAGGAAAATGAATTTTTGTCATAAATCACCGTGTAATCTTTATCGTCGGATTCGTCAAAACGATATTCTAAAGTCAATTTGTTTATGTAGCTGACTGATTGGGTGCTTTGTAAGATTTACAAGAAGGTACCGAATCAAAAAGCTAACAAAAACTTGGTGGATCAAGAAGAGCCAATTGTAGAACAAAACCACCAACTTGAAGATTGATGACATCATATAATGTCTATTTTATAGCATCATTTATCCCATGTAATTAACCCATTTTGTATAATTATTGCAAAGAATTGTTACTTAATCGTTTTTATTTGAGAATTGCATTAGTTATGGAGTACTTGGTGAAACTTAACTAAAAGGCACGCATTCTGGAGCTTAAACGAACCGAAAAGGAAAAAAAATATGAAGATTGTTGTGTATTTATATATGTTTACATTTATCTATGTATAAAGAGGGTTAAGTTTTTGCGAGTCTACTTCACCAGATACCACGAAGGATTCAAGACCAATACGTCGTATCCACGAGCCTCTATACGCCATATCCAAGGTTTATTATACACGAAGATTATAGAAGATATCAACCGTGGTCCTTACTTTAATAAATCCCCAATACGCCGTATCCCACATCGCCCGATACGACGTATCGACTAGTTTCTAGACTCTATAAATACAAATCCCTAAACTCAGTTTTAGGTATGGAAGTGTGCTTTTAACCACCAAGGTTGATTTTCAGAAGACAAAAGAAGCCAAGAAGGTGCAACAACGTGCTTTAATCCATAGGGAAACCCTTGTAATTCATATACTCTTGATAATTGTTCGATCTTTGGTATCATTCGTTTAACTCGGTTAGTTTACCTTGTTTGATTCGATTATTATGTCTGTATTTATCACAATGGTTATTGGCTAATACCTTTAGGTATTAGCCATATTTTTGAAGATTTCAATGTTTGGTTTGTTTATCTCGATTGTTTAATTTATCGTTGGTTATTGATTATGTTAAGATACTCGTTTATGTGCTTTAATATGCGTTCAATCTGTATCTAAGGATATCACCTGTAGCTTAACTAGGATAGTTCTCATATTGTAACTTATATAAGTGGAATTAATAATTGTGCTAAATCCGAGTTTAGGATATCGCCTGTAGCTTAACTAGATATCGGTTAGTGTCTTTGGTTTAACCACTTATATAAATTACCGTAAGCAGTAAGTTAGAAAAGTCTTTATGAGCTAGGGTGTAACAAGATCACCAATGCTTTAATCCCTAAGATAGATTATAATAAAAAAAAGTATGCTTTATGCGGATGCGTTTAATTGTGACAGAATTCTTCGTATCTAGGTCTTAGGAAGAAGTAACGCCTAAGTCTTAAGAATGATATGTCGCCTCGAGATAAGTAATCATTGCACTAATAAACAAACCTGCGTTTTAATTGGAATAAATATGGTTAGTATGTTTCCCTTACATTAGGCTTCACCGCATCTTTATCTTTTGTCTATCGCCTTGTGTGTGTTAATTGTCATCAAAACCTTAGGTTAGATACCCAAAATTGTGCCAGTCTCTCAGGCTAAACCCCCCTTTTTGCATTAGTTTTAGGTTTAACTTAGATAACTAAAATACTGATAGATTAGATATTAACGCTCTCGCTCTTAGTGATCGACACCCTACTTACCAACAAAGCTACATCTTGACCGGGTACACTGCCCGTTAAAGTGTTGTTTTTAGGTATAGTCGACATAAAATAAATAGTAAAACTTGATACATAAAATACCTACTCACAACAACACATCAAGTTTTGGCGCCGTTGCCGGGGAGTGAAGTTGTTTAATTCTTATTTATTAGTGTTTTAGTTTAGTTTAGATTAATTTTCATATTTGCGTGTTTGTTTTTGTGTGTTTGATTTCCTGCATTGTATATTTTTGCATATTGTGTGTTTTTTCTGCATTATTCAAAGTCCACTGTTTTAAAATTTTCAAACCAATACGGTGTATCCATCCCTTTGGATACGGCGTATAAATTCTCATAACCAATACATCGTATTCTGTTCATAAAGTCCATATGGCGTATTCAGGATAATTGAATACGGCGTATAGACTATCTGATACATTAACAGACTCTTAATTTTCGTATTCTGTTTCCGTGCTTTATCATATACCTTCTTCCGAAGCATATACCACTGATTGTTTGTCCTCTGTTGCAGGTAGTAGGTTACAAGGAGTTCAGAGAACTCATTCAACCTTTCAAAGACCCTGAATGAGTATCACAATTGGATAGGAAGCTTCTCAAGACAACTGATCTTGATTGTTCAAGTTTTCTAGGGACTCGACCTCATTACTCATCACGAGAATCAGTTTGGAAGAAGAGATTACAAGAAACAATGATTTGGAAGAGTCTTTAAGCATGTTCATGGCCGAAATTGCAAAAAGGCACGATGAACACTCCAACTTGATCAAGGAAATACAAGCCTCCATAGATTTTGCATTAAGAAATCAAAAAACCTCGATCGAAGCTTTGGAGATCCAAGTCAGGCAAATGAGAATTATTTTGCATAAAAATTATCTAGGAATTTACAAAGCTCGACTAAAATTAAGCTGAGGGGTAATGATAAGATGATTTCTACTTTTGTTAAAGCTGACAAGCCTTCAATACGCCGTATTAATGCTAGCCAATACGCCGTATCAAACCTACAAAATAGAAACTTATTTTCCGAGTCAAAGAAAATAACTTTACCTTCTCCGAATCACTTGAATGATGATTACTAGAACGAATTAAAGGAAACTGATGGAGAAAAAGATCTGGAAGCTCATTACACTAATGCAAAGCCCTTTGGCAAAGCCTTGCCTCGAAAGGAGAAAGACCCAGGGAGTTTCACTTTACCTTGTTTCATTAATAATACGTGTTTCAATAATACTTTATTTCATTTAGGAGAAAGCGTAAGTGTTATGCCTTATTCAACCTATACTACCCTAGGATTAAGAGACTTGATTCCTACTAAATTAATTGTCGAATTGGCTGATAAAACGGTGAAACGACCCAAAGGAATTGCTGAGAATGTGCTAGTAGGTATTGATAAATTTACTTTCCCAATAGACTTCATTCTTTTAGATATCCCCGAGAATTTCAAGACCCCCTTGATCCTAGGAAGACCTTTCTTGTCTACTGCTCATGCTATTATAACGTGTTTAAAGCAAAGATTACTTTAAGCGTTGAGAATGATAAAATTTTCTTTAAAAGTAATAAACCTACTAGTAACATAATTAAAAGGGTCTATGCATTAAGTTTGATTAAGAGTACGGAACTTGATTTAGAAGCTAGGCTAATAGGCAACGCGTTGAGGAAGAATAGATCGCATGACCCTAAATTTGAGGATTACATTAAATTAAGTGATCTAAACGAACCATTAGAACTTAGGCATGATCAAGTAGTTGACTTAGGGCCTACCATTGAGGAAGGTGAGGTAATTGATACACCCATCAAGGAAATGGTCAAAACTAGGCATGATGATGATAAGATCACCAATGGAATTGAAGATTATCCTAGTGATTGTGACCACGATAAGAAGATCCATATTAATTGTGCCTACAACTTGAAGTTTTCATGCATGATAGGTTTTGAATTTTTACACGGTAATTTTTTCCCTATCTTGTACGTGAATGTAATGTCCAAAAATCTTTATAACTCTATAATGAAGAACAAATTGGAGTACAAGGGAAACAATGTAGTCGGAGCCTTAATGAACATACCTGTCTTTGTTGGAAAATTTTCTATTTTAACAGATTTTGCAGTTTTAGAAGATATGGATGGTTATCGTGATAAAGGAATGGGCGATGTTTTTTTGGCGAACCATTTTTGAGAGAAGTTGGTATTAAAGCAAAAAGGTTGATGGAATGATTATCATTTACAATGGTAATGAAAGGGTAACTTAGTAAATGGTGCGATCACATCCGAGGTTTAAACACCAAACTAATGAACAATGCAACAAGATCCCACCATTACTGAAGGTAAGTGAAGGGGATAAGATGAATGGAATCTCGCACTCATATCAAAAGCTTAAAGGATTCTACAAAGGAGTTTTGAATCTAGGACCCGATTTTATCAGAGTGTGGTCAATGGAAGAATGGCTCACACGCGAGCACATTAGCGTGCATGAGATGGAATGGTGAAAGAAAGCTGAAGAAAAGTCTAACTTAAAGACTTCGCTGTAAACAAAAGTGCTTCCCGAGAGACAACCCGGAATGTTATTTAATGTTATCGAGTCTGTCTTCCCAGACATCAATACGGCGTATCCGCTCCATACCATATGGCGTATTGATTGTCTAGACGTTATCAGTCCTTTATTTTATGCACTTTTAAAACATTATTGTCAGTTCTGGCAATACGGCGTATTCATGCACATGATACGGCGTATTCGGCAGACTGGCCCGTATTTAGATACTTTTTACAGGTCTTTATACGGCGTATTCCAGTTTATGGATACGACATATTAGTCTCATGTACAGTTTATTTAGTTTATTTAATTTAACCGTAGGTATCAAGATAGGAATACATAGTTTCCTATATTTTATATAGGACCTCGTGAAGGGAAATCAATGAATGTTAGTGGAGAATCTACCAATCTGGAAATCTTGAAGTGTTGGAGTCTTGAAAACTTAAGACGGCTGTTCAACATGAATTCTTGCTCAATAAATCTACATAGAGAATCACTACCGAGCAAATATCAGGGGAGTTTCTCATTCTAATTCTTTTTAATTCCCGTTTCTAATATTTTATTCATACAACGAGGACGTTGTATAATTCAAGTGGGGGGGGGGGGGATGAGAATTAGAATGTATACTTGTCCTATTTTTCACATTAAAATGCTTAAATTATGCTCAAATTTAAATTTTTGTAAAATTACCTGTTACATAACCTGCACACAACAACCCTTATTAGATATTGTGAGGATTTAACCTTATCCGTTTCCAAATGTTTACCCAAATTCCACAAAAATATGAGTGTGCCGGTGATGTTGTAGACTTTAGAACTTGGCTTGGTATATCTATTCGAGATCACAGTGATGAGTACTATGGATTTAGATGGAGTAACTTGTTTAAATTGGTAAATTTTTAGGATTACACCCAAAAAGCCTATACATGTTGTTTATTAACTAACTACACTGGTTAGTTAACCCCCGTATAAACCCTTTGTTTACTCTCACTATAAGAGTAAGATACCCCTAGAAAAACCCGTAGAGCCAATCCTTTAGGAATTACACCAACTATTTGTTTCGTTACACCTTTACACCTTAGCCTACCCTGTTAGATTAAGTCCATTTACAGTTGCTAGTTGCTTAAAGTGTAAAGTATGTATTTCCCGAGTCTTGTGTCATTTTCTATCTTTGGTACGGTTGGAAGAAATTTTCACATCGCAAATGGGAATGTATAAAGTAGTCAAAACTCATGTATTTTTACTACCATCACAATTATTGGTATGTCTGAAGAATGAAGAATTACCTAAGGAATTATCCAGAGTTATTATGATTATGAAGATGGTGAAATTACACTGAGATTCGTAGTTAGTTTGTCAAAAAATCGAAAAAATTAGAAAAATCGCAAAAAAAGAGAAGGAAAGTTTGAAGATAACCGTTTTGCAAAAGCATTACCGAAGGAATAATTTGAAGGATCGATTATTCATTGATACGTCTTATAAGTCAATGATGTAGAGTATTATATAAAGTGGAAGATATCGCCACTTGTCTTGTAAAAGTATGTAAAGTATGGGATGATTAGGAAGTTGATCGTTATGGGAACGCCAACTTAGGTTGTTGTTTTTGATCTATGATCTAGACGTATGTAAGTAGTTAGGTTGTTGTTTTTGATCTATGATCAAGACGTATGTAAGTAGTTGTGTCTTTATCATGGTAACGGTCGGGAAAACGTGTCTAGCAACTTGTATCTTAGACTTAATCTATTTGTTTCGTAATTTTTATTTAACAACATTTTATTTCCCCTTCCTAATAATTAACCATGGGTTTTATGCGAATGAGGATGTGATCAAACATGCATGTCTATTCCGTCATTATGGCCATGTATGCATGATTCAGCTGCCTTGTTGTTTTATTACTATTGGTGAAAGTTAGAAGATCCCTACCCTATATCATTCTTCATCATAACCCTTGGTTAAACTTGAATAAGGATGTGATCGAACACACATGTATATTCCGTCGTTATGGCCATGTATGTGTGCTTCAGCTTCCTTGTTGGTGTGGTACTTTTGGTGAAAGATTGTAGAATGATCAACCCTTAACCTTATAATTAAAAACCATTTTACCTTTATAAACTTATTACTCCTTAGCTCTAGTTGTTAAGATGTGTATCCTTGCTAAGCTTATGATAGAATACTCATCACAACCGAGCAATTGAGCGAATTAGTTACATGTTACCACATAGATTAGTTGAGTATTTGAGTATATTCATCTTCCTATTTCGTGAGGTGTTTGGTTATGTACTTGTAATAGATCGAATAAATGTTTTAACAGAAAAATCCTTAGGGATACATTTTTGTAAACTTTTAAAGGCTACTCGAGGACAAGTAGGAATCAAGTGGGGGGATATTTGATGAAATCAAATAACGTCACTTTTATAGCATCATTTATCCCATGTAATTAACCCATTTTCTATAATTATTGCAAATAATTGTTACTTAATCATTTGTATTTGAGAATTGCAGTAATTATGGAGTACTTGGTGAAGATTAACTAAAAGGGACGCATTTTGGAGCTTAAACGAAGACATTTTGAAGATTACTATTCTGACATCCAATACGCTGTATCCATCAAGAAAGATACGGCGTATCTGTGTCTGCACTCACCAAAGACCACGAAGGAAACAAGACCAATACGCCATATCCAGAGAAGACCAATACGACGTATTCATGATATAGAATGTGAATATTCTGGAAGATATCACGTGGTCTCTACTCCAAGAAACCCCTAATACGCCGTATCTAAGTCTTTTGATATGCCGTATTGACCATATTCCAGACCCTATAAATAGAAAACTCAAAAACGAGTTTTAAGTGTGCTAAATCATATTCTCGATATCTAAACCACAAAAGTCGATTTCTAGAGGAGAAAAAGAGAAGAAGAGGTCGAGCAACATTATTAATTCCATAGGAGACAACGTGTAATTTCTTATACTCTTGTAATCATTCAGTTTTTGGTATCATTCGTTAACTCGGTTAGTTTACCTTAGCTAAATCATTAATTTTGTATTAATTATGATGTTTGAAGGTTAATACCTTCGGGTATTAGCCATTATTATGAAGATCTGAATGTTTGGTTTGTTTATCTCGATTGCTTACTTTATCATTGAATGCTTGTTTATGTTTATCAGTTTATACTTGTTTACGTGCTTTTTGTATGCGACCTATCATTCAACTGAATCTAGTGATACAGACCAAGTAATCTAGATACCAGGATAGCTTTCCATATAGTGATTTATACATCTAGACCAATAGGATTACGAATAATAACTTATCTTTGTCTTCAGGTGACCCTTGGGATTAACGAGTATGTTCTTAATTAATTGATAAAGACTTGGTTAGTGGACTACTAGTGTATGAATTGACATTAAGCAGTAAGTGGGTAAAGTCTCTATGAGCTAGGGTTTAACAAGATCACCATGGCTTTAATCCCTAAGATATATTATAATCAGCAAATAAGGATGCTTTATGCGGATACGTTTAATTGTGACAGAATTCCTCGTATCTAGGTCTTAGGAAGAAGTAACGCCTAAGTCTTAAGAATGATATGCCGCCATGAGATAAGTAATCATTGCACTAAATAAACAAACCAATGTTCTAATTGGATTAATGATTGCTAATACAGTTTTTTTATATTTGGCTCGACCGCTCTTTTATCTTTTATTAATTTGCTTGCGTGTTTTTAAGTGTCTTGAATTGGTTTTAGTCACCACAAAACCCGTTCCAGTCTCTCATACTGAAACCCCCCTTATCTATTAGATTTAGGATTAACATAGGTTTAGCATAGGTTTAACTTAGAATAGAACTAACTTAGATTAGATAACCAAAATATTAATAAATTAAAAGATTGTTTCTCGCTCTTAGTGATCGATACCCTACTTACCACGAAACTCACATCTGACCGGGTACACTACCCGTTAAAGTGTTATTTTAGGATAAGTCGGCAAAATATAAATTTAAAACTTGGTAATTAATAAATTAAACCTACACGACAGCACATCATACACATATATATTAATTATAGTGTTTGGATTGCATTTCTTTAATTCCATCACATAATCTCTCAACATCCCGTACTGCAACTCAACATCACCTTTTAAAGTTTCCTCTGCCTTAGCTTTAGCCCCAAAAGCTTTATACTTAGAAATACCAACCTAGAATGGTTTCTGCATTTGATCTTGAAGTGATTTTATAGGGATTTCTAGGTTTAGATGAATTAGATCTGTAACATGCTTTGAAAGAAAAATAGATGTGCAATGTTTTACCTTTCTTGAATGTAGACATATATGTTCCTTGTTTAGTGTTCTAACTTGCCATTTTTCATTATCTGTCTGCCTACATACACACTCTACTGGCATTTATATTTGTCATTTACCACTTCTGAAATTACCTTTTTGCCCTTATTTGCCTTATCTAGAACTTTTTGTTTGTCCTGATTTCCCATATCTAGAACTTTATCCTTTCTCTTTCCTATTGAAGATTCCACGGTCCCATCATCCACACATGGAACAGTTCCTACACATTTAGCCCTTACTCTTACATTATCATTTATCAAAATTTTTATATTTCTTCTTGTCTCTACTAAACCCTTCCATATTGACATCTATTTGGTCTATAATGTGTTCATCATCCACACCCTCCACATTATCATTGACATCAACACTTGCATTATTGATGACATCAAATAACGTCACTTTTATAGCATCATTTATCCTATGTAAATTTCCTATTTTGTATAATTATTCCGAGAATTGGTACTTAATCATTTATATTTGAGATTTACAGTAATTATGGTGTACTTTGTGAACATTAGCTAAAAGGCACACATTTTGAAGCTTAAATGAAGAGTTCGAGAAAGTCTACTGATCTGACACCTGATACACCATATTATTCTAGACCTATACGACGTATCCAAGACTTTAACGTATTAAAAGACCATTGCTTGACTTTGAAGAATAAGCCGTATCCACATCAACTATACGTCATATATAATACTTTGGCCTACAAAGAAGAAGCAACTGGTTTTACCTTAATAAGTCGTATCCATCAAGGAAGATACGGCGTATCTATGCCTACACTTCACAAGAAACCATGAAGACCTATACGCCGTATCCAAAAGACTTCCATACGCCGTATCAAAGATATAGAATGTGAAGATTCTAGAAGATATCGAACGTGGTCCCTACTCTAAGAAACCTCCAATACGCCGTATTGACCTCAACCAATACGCCGTATTGACCAAATTCCAGATAGTATAAATAGAAGGCCTAAAAATGAGTTTTAGGTGTGCTTGATCGTATTTTCAGTACCTTAACCATAAAAGTCGATTTTTAGAAGACAAGAAGAGTATAAGAGGTCAAGCAAAGCTACTAATTCCATAGGAAACACCTTGTAATCTCCTATACTCTAGTAATCGTTCAATTTTTGGTATCATTCGTTTAACTCGATTAGTTTACCTTGGTTGAATTATTACTTTTGTATTGATTACAATGATTAAGGGCTAATACCCTTGGGTATTAGCCATGATTATGAAGATTTAAATGTTTGGCTTGTTTATATTGACTGCTTAATTTATCGTTGATTGCTTGTTTATGTTTATCAATTTATACTTGTTTACATGCTTTTGTGTGCGACCTATCATTCAACTGGATCTAGTGATACTAACCAAGTTAGCTAGATGCCAGGATGACTCTCCATATAGTGATTTATATATCTAGAACAATAGGATCACAAATAATGCCCTATCTTTACCTTTGGGATATGTTAACAAGTTGGACTAGCAGGTGACCTGGGATCAACAAATAACGTACTGATTCCTTTGGTAAAGACTTGGACAGTAGACTACTAGAATTTAAATTTTCATTAAGCAGTAAGTGGGTAAAGTCTCTATGAGCTAGGGTTTAATAAGATCACCATTATTAATCACCTAAGATAGATTATAATCAGCAAATATGATGCTTTATGCGGATGCGTTTAATTGTGACAAAATTCTACGTGTCTAGGTTTTTGAAAGAAGTACCGCCTAAATCTTGGAATGATATGCCGCCTCGAGATAAGCACTCATTGCACTATATAAACAAACCAACGTTTTAATTGGATTAATCATGGTTAATACAATTTTCTTATATTTGGCTAGACCGCTCTTCTATCTTTTGTCTATCTACTTGCGTGTGTTATTGTGTTTTAAATTGATCTAAGTTACCACAAAACCTGTGCCAGTCTCTCAGACTAAAAACCCACCTTATCTATTAGAACTAGGTTTAGCATAGGTTTGACATAGAATAGAATTAACAGAGTTTAAATTAACTTAATTTAGTTAACCAGAATCTTGATAGAATAAAATATTAACGTCCTCGCTCTTAGTGATCGACACCCTACTTACCAACGAAACTACTTCTCATCGGGTACACTGCTCGTTAAAGTGTTGTTTTAGGTAAAGTCGGCAAAATATAAATGAAAAACTTGAATAACTAAAATAACAACCCTTACTACAACACATCAAGTTTTTGGCGTTGTTGCTGGGGAGTGAAATTTTTTAATCTTTACTTGTAATGTTATGGTGATTGAAGGAATAAGGGATCCAACCAATACTATGTTTGAAGAATGGGTTGCTTCAAAATTTGCTAACATATGATGATGGATCCATTCACCAAGAAAGTCTTACATGATTTTTGGAAAATGAGCGATAATCAAGAAGGAGTTATTGATAAGGGATTTTCCAAAGCTAATAATGATGATGAACAAGAAATCGGTGAAATCTTTTGGATTGAAACAAGTTTATTCGACTACGAAACACCGTTGTGCATAAAATTCAATGAGTTCAATTACCTACTTAAGGTTGATCCGGAGTTATTTACTTACGATATTCAAATAACGAAGACTTATGAAGACTATGAGAACGAATCGAATAACGAACTTGATGAGCCGTGGTCTGAAAATGAAGTGCCTTATGAAATATGTGATCATATTTGTGAACCTTTCCGTTTTAAGAATGAGGGAACTAAGTGGCCCACTTGCAATTTAAATGATGGTGGATTCTGTAACGGTGGAGAGTTACCGGGAATGGTTTGAGTTGGTTACATGACTTGCTTTTAAGATCATGAATGGTATGATGTGTTAGGAATTATTGATTTGATGATACTAAAGAACTTGCTCAAAAGAATAAAGAATGAAACAAAAGGATTAAAGTTGACAATATGGAATTCTACAAAAGATGGAGGATTCTAAAAGATCTCCTTACAAGATAAAGATCAAAGATTAGGAAAAGATTTAGTTTCCTAATACAATTAAGATTCCTTTGTAAGTCTTATGGACTCTGTATATAAAGAGATCCCTAGACATAGTTTATGTGTGTGTGATTATGTGTACACCTAAAACGTGTGTGTGTATCCTATAGGTGTGATGTAGACGTCTAGTGTGGTTTAGCTCTAAGATTAAAGGTTTCTTTGATCCTGTTATAGTTAGGTAACTGTTCTATACTGATCATATAGAAATAGGGCATGTATAAATGATACCTTGTAAAATAACAATAGTTCTTTATTTAAATTCCGCTGCGTATCTATATACTTTGTTATTTTTGATCCTAGGAGCTTTAAACGATTCTCTATAATTGGTATCAGAGTCATGTGGCTCTTGATCTAGGATCTACAGTTTTTTTTACAATCGAACATAACAAAGTATATAGATAAGTAGCGGAATTTAAATAAAGAACAATGTTATTTTCACAAGGTTTACATTCATACAAGCCTTAATTCTATATGATTAGTATAGAATAGTTACCTAACTATAACATGATCAAAGAAACCTTTGATCTTAGAGCTAAACCACACTAGACGTCTACATCACACCTATAGGATACACACACATATTTTAGGTGTACACATAATCACACACACATAAACTATGTCTAGGGATATCTTTATATAGAGAGTCCATAAGACTTACAAAGGAATCTTAATTATATTAGGAAACTAAATCTTTTCCTAATCTTTTATCTTTATCTTGTAAGGAAATCTTTTAGAATCCTCCATCTTTTGTAGAATTCTATATTTTCAACTTTGATCTTTTTGTTTATTTCTTTATTCTTTTGAGCAAGTTCTTTTATATCATCAAATCAATAATTCCCAACATGATGGTTTGATGGAGAGATGTCTAAAATAAGAAGCGTTAGAGCAAAAATTCAGTTATGAAAAATCATGGGGAGATGCAAGTCAAAGTGTAATAAATTTTTGCGCCTGGTTAAAAAGGTCTTTCGAAAACTTCCACAAACTCAATTATGAATTGTTGGTGAAAACTTCAAGACTATTGGTGAAAAGTAAACGATCATGAATGCTCTCAATTTGCTAATTAAAGGGATCACATACGAGGGCCATACGTAAACTTCGATGCTACCCATGATCCTTATCTTGATATTAATTGTATATTTGGTAGGAACGATAAAGCAAGCACCAATAGTGATGTTCAGAAAAAGGAGGAACAACACAAAGAAAGATACAATTTGTTTAATACCACTCATGATGCACCGGTTTGCAAGATAGGAAGATTTGAGATGATCAAGTATTCATTTGGACAAGATAAAAAGTATGTTGCTATAAAGGAATGTGAATGCGACGATTTGACAAGAGCCAATGAAGATGCATGCCGTGCATACCAAGAGTTTTATAGCATGGACGAAGGATGGGTGGTGACAAGGGCTGAATAGAAGCCTGAAGAAAAAGTCTAACTTAAAGACTTTGCTGAAAAGAAAAGTTCTTCTTGGGAGACAACCCATACTATTTTTTATTTATTTTTATCGAGTCTGTCTTCCCAGACATCAATACGGCATATCCGCTCCATACCAGATGGCGTATTGAATGTCTGGACGTTATCATTCCTTTATTTTTTATGTTTTAAACATTATTGTCAATTCTGTTAATACGACATATTCATTATATGATACATCATATTGAGCAGAACTGACTCGTATTGTTACCTTTTACAGGTCTCATACGGCGTATCCTGGTTTTGGGATACAACGTATTGGTTGCCTGTATAATGTTTTTATTTTATTATTATTTTTATTATTAACCATAAGTACCCGAGATAGAATTGCATGGTTTTCCTATATTTTGCATAGGACCTCGCTGGAAAGAAATCGACAACGTTGGTGAAGTATCGACAATATGGAATTCTTGCTCATATACTTAACTTAGAGAATCATTACCGAGCAAATATCAGGGGAGTTTCTCATTCTAATTCTTTTATTTCCTGTTTTTAAATGTTTTATATATACAACGAGGACGTTGTATAATGTAAGTAGGGAGATGGGAATTAGAATGTTACTAGTCCTATTTTTCACATTAAAATGCTTATGCTTAAATTTAAAAAAATTTCAAGCATACGTTTGTGAAATTACTAGTTTCATAACCTGCACACAAAACCCTTATTAGATATTGTGAGGATTATGCCTTATCCATTTCCAAATGTTTACCTAAATTCCACAAAAATATGAGTGTGTCGGTGATGTTGTAGACTTTAAAACTTGGCTTGGTATATCTATTCGAGACCACAATAATGAGTACTATGTATTTAGATGGAGTAACTTCTTTAAATTGGTAAATTTCTACGATCACACCCTAAAAGCCTCTATATGTCTTGTTATTAACTAACCGCATCGGTTAGTTAACCCCCATATAAACCCTTTGTTTACTCTCATTTTAAGAGCAAGATACCCCTAGAAAAATCAATAGAGACAATCCTTTAGGATAACACCAACTATTTGTTTCGTTACACCTTTACACCTTAGCCTACCGTGTTAGATTAAGCCCATTTATCAGTTGCTAGTTGCTTAAATTGTAAAGTATGTATTGCCTGTGTCTTGTGTCATTTTCTATCTCTGGTATGGTTGGGAAAAAAGCCACATTGCAATGGGAATGTAAAAAAATAGTTAAACTCATGTATTTTTACTACCATCACAGTTATTGGTACGTCCGAAGAATAAAGAATTATGGAAGAAATTATCCGGAGTTATTATGATCATGAAGATGGTGAAATTACACTGAGATTCGTAGTGTAATAAAATAAAAAAATTAGAAAAATTGCAATAAGAAAAGTGGAGGAAATTTTAAAGATAGTCGGTTTGTTAAAGAATTAAACTGATGGTATTATTTGAAGGATTGATTATTCGTTGATACGTATCATAAATCAACAATGTAGAGTTTGGTATAAAGTGGTAGATATCGTCACTTAATTTTGTAAAAGTATGTATAGTATGGATGATTGGGAAGTTGACCGTCATGGGAACAACAACTTAGGTTGTTTTCATTGATCTATGATCGAAGACATTTGTGTAAATATTTCTGTGTCTTTATCATGGAACGGTCAGGAAAGTATCTAGCAACGTGTACCTTATTTGTCCGGACTTAGTCTATTTGTTTTGTAATTTTTCTTTAACAACAATTATTTCCTTCCTTAATCTCTATCCTTAGGTCTTATTCGAACGAGGATGCGAGCAATCACATGTGTGAGTTTCATCGTAACGGCCATGCATGTGTGATTTTGTCTGACTTGTTCCTTTATTACTTTTGGAGAAAGGATTAGAAGATCCATACCCTATATCACTTTTTGTCCTAACCCTTGGTTTTACTCGAGTGAGGGAATTAAATGCAATCATGTATGTCTATTCCATTGTTATGGATGTGTATATTTGGTTTGTCTCCCTTGCTGGTTTACGACTTTTAGTAAAGACTACTAATCCTACTCTTTAGCTTATTCGAGTTAAGATTTGGGTGTGTATGTATGGTCTTTGTCACCTTTTCTAGAATATTGGTATCAGTAGAGATTATAAAAAGTAATAAAACCCTTTAAGCCTTTTTAAAACCCAATTTATCTTTCTAAACTTGTTACTCCCTAGCTTTAGTGGTGGAGATGTGTATCCTTGCCAAGCCTATGATAGAATTCGTCATGACCGAGCAATTGAGCGAATTAGTTACATGTTACCACATAGATTAGTTAAAGTGATTTGAGTGTTTTCATCTTCCTATTTCATGATGTGTTTGGTTGTGTACTAGTAATAAATCAAATAAATGCTTAACTGAAAAATCCTTAGGGATACATTTTAATAAATTTCTAAAGGCTACTTGAGGACAAGTAGGATTCAAGTGGAGAGATATTTGATGACATCAATTAACATCACTTTTATAGCATCAATTATCCCATGTAAATTACCCATTTTGTATAATTATTGCGAGAACTGGTACTTAATCGTTTATATGTGAGATTTGCAATAATTATGGAGTACTTTGTGAAGATTAGCTAAAAGGCACGCATTTTGGAGCTTAAATGAAGAGTTCGAGAAAGTCTACTAATCTAACAGACGATACGCCGTATTATTCTAGACCTATACGGCGTATCCAAGACTTTGACGAATTAAAATACCATTACTTGACTGTTAAGAATATGCTGTATCCACATCAACGATACGTCGTATATAATACTTTAGTCTACAAAGAAGAAGCAACTGGTTTTACCTCAATACGCCGTATCCATCAAGGAAGATACGGCGTATCTGTGCCTACACTTCACAAGAAACCACGAAGACCTATATGCCGTATCCAGAAGACTTTCATACACCATATCAAAGATATAGAATTTGAAGATTCAGGAAGATATCGAAGGTGATCCCTACTTCAAGAAACCTCTAATACACCATATTGACCTTAACCAATACGCCGTATCGACCAAATTCTAGAAAATATAAATAGAAGGCCTAAAATAAGTTTTAGGTATGCTTGATCATATTTTCGATACCTTAATCACAAAATTCGATTTTCAAAAGACAAGAAGAGCAGAAGAGGTCAAGTAAAACTACTAATTCCATAGGAAACACCTTGTAATCTCATATACTCTAGTAATCGTTCGATTTTTGGTATCATTCATTTAACTTGGTTAGTTTACCTTGGTTGAATTATTACTTTTGAATTGATTACAATGATTAAGGGCTAATACCCTTGGGTATTAGCCATGATTATGAAGATTTAAATATTTGGTTTGTTTATATCGACTGCTTAATTTATCATTGATTGCGTGCTTATTACTTTTGTATTGATTACAATGATTAAGGGCTAATACCCTTGGGTATTAGCCATGATTGCTTGTTTATGTTTATCAATTTATACATGTTTACGTGCTTTTGTATGCGACCTATCATTCAACTAGATCTTGTGATACCGACCAAGTTAGCTAGATGCCGGGATGGCTTTCCATATAGTGATTTATATATCTAGAATAATAGGATCAAAAACAATGCCCTATCTTTACCTTTGGGATATGTGAACAAGTTGGACTATCAGGTCACCTAGGATCAACAAATAACACACTGATTCCATTGGTAAAGACTTGGACAGTAGACTACTAGAATATAAATTGCCATTAAGCAGTAAGTGGGTAAAGTCTCTATGAGCTAGAGTTTAAAAAGATCACCATTATTAATCACCTAAGATAGATTATAATCAGCAAATAGGATGCTTTATGCGGATGCGTTCAATTGTGACAGAATTTTACGTGTCTAGGTTTTAGGAAGAAGTACCGCCTAAATCTTGGAATGATATGCCGCCTCGAGATAAGCACTCATTACACTAAATAAACAAACCAACATTTTAATTGGATTAATCATGGTTAATACAGTTTTCTTATATTTGGCTAGACCGCTTTTCTATCTTTTATCTATCTGCTTACGTATGTTATTGTGTTTTAAATTGATCTAAGTTACCACAAAACCTGTGCCAGTCTCTCAGACTGAAACCCCTCCTTATTCGTTAAAACTAGGTTTAGCATAGGTTTGACATAGAATAGAATTAACATAGTTTAAATTAACTTAATTTAGTTAACCAAAATATCGATAGAATAAAAGATTACGTTCTCGGTCTTAGTGATCGACACCTTACTTACCAACGAAACTACATCTGATCGGGTACACTGCCCGTTAAAGTGTTGTTTTAGGTAAAGTCAGCAAAATATAAATGTAAAACTTGAATAACTAAAATAAAAACCCTCACTACAACATATCAATCATTCTTATCACCACTTGCAGCATTGTCATCACCTCTTGCATCATTCTCATCACCACTTCTAGCATTCTCATAACCACTTCCAAAATTATCATCACCACTAATAGTAATCTTATCACTGCCATCATCATTTTGATCACCACCTAAATCATTTTGATCACCACCTAAATCATTCTCAACACCACCTAATCCACTATGTTGCCTAACCTGATCATTTGTCAACCACTCTAGCGCTAAAGTCTTTATACACTTAAGCATCCCTAGAAACTTCCTCTTTCTAGTGTGTGGAACAACAAGCAACTCTTTATCTAACTCCACTACTTCATCATTGTTATTCAAATCCCTTATTTGAAGTTTTTCATTAAAGGTAGGCAGGTAATAACTTTCAACTTTTGTTTCACCATGTTCAATGTACATTTCAATAACCTTATTATCTTTTACAAATTTAGAAAGGTTAAATATATCATCATCACTAGCCAAAGCCCTTAGTCCCTAGTCTAAATTCCTACCTGGTATCTTAAAGTGATAATACATTATTTCTCTTGTATTATATTTCAACATCTTCACTATAGAATGAGTTATGTTGATAGTGAATTATTCAATATCTAACAAATCAATGTATTGGACTTTATGTCACACCCCGACATAGGGGGAAACACGGGCATACGATGAAGAATGATCAATCATAACAAAAGATACAAGATAGAGAAAACTAAAATGCATTAATGAAAAGTGTCATGATGATCTTCCACCTCAAGTACAGACTTGGGCGAAGTCCCAACAAGAACACATCAAATAGTCACTTACAAATCCAAGTGCCCACGCAGGGGTCCATGCAAATCTTAGAACAACAATCCTAAAAATAATAAGTTCAAAACAAACACCAAAAGCAAGACCTCTCAATACATGATCCATACAGGATACTCTTAAAGTCTGCTAGCTCGCATCACAACCTTATAGATCATTAACTTCACCTGAAAATGATACTCGAAAAGTTCAACAATAATGTTAGTAAGCTCTTAGGTTTGAAGAAACCCAGTTGTTGTGCCAATATTTCAAATAGTAGACAATTATGCAATATAACAGTGAATACATGCAACACATTCAATTTTCAAACCTAGCAAATCCATGCTAGCCAAATCTTATCCATATGGACCATTGCCCCGCAATGTCCTTAACTCTCAATTCACACGCACCTAAAGCCTACCAGCTGGAGCTATATATAGGGCGGCACATCACATATCATTTTAAACCATAGCAAGTCCATGCTATAACAGATCCACACGGCATATTATAAACGATCCACACGGAAAGTTTCACACATCATATTCAACCAAAACTCATGTCATTCACATAGCAGTCATAAGCACTTAACATTGTCCCAAAAACAAAACAACTTTTGCAAAGTACAAAAAGCAGTTCAAAACAGTTTTGAGTATCATTTCCCCCAACGGAAAAGCATTAAAAATAGGGCTACGAGAACTCAACTCAAGCAAAGGTGTCTAGCAGCAAACTCAATATCACACAAGCAAATGCAACGACGTCCGAACACGATGTAGTCCAATTAATGTTCCACTTAGACATTTATTTCCAAAACCGTTTTCAGATTTGATGCATAGAGGTCAGATGCGCGTTGTACAGTCATCCTTAAATTTTTCAGTGGTATGATGGTTGACAACTTAGTTTTAAAAGATGACGTACTTCCAACTCATACCTTAGTATAATATATATACTTATACCATTCAATATAATAGTAGAGTAATATAAGAAAATTATTATAATAAACCCTTATAAATATACTTTGGTAAATCCATTCGGTACTCTTAGTTATCATTAATTAATCTTTTAAATTATAAGAAATAAAACGTTTATTTATGCTAAACAATTTATGAAAGTTTTGTAAAAAATCTATTTTTTGTCTTTTAGTCGACATATTAAAATAATAATATTTTATTATCTTATCGTAAAATCACGTTTTGAGTAAAAAATTTAAGTATAGACTTTTTACGAAATTTCGACATGACCCGTTTGTTTATACAACTTTTCCAAGGTTTTAAACCTTAATTTCAAACATTTTCCACAATTTACCACTTTTCGACA